>VMKM01004540.1:0-15491 GCA_008360985.2 Macquaria ambigua | reverse complement strand
ATTCTAACTATTAGAGACAGAATTCAGCACCTCCTGCCCTCAGCCGGTACTGACTTATCTTAAAACACAGGAACCTTAGAAACAACTATAAAACGTGATGTACATTTAGACTGCTTTTCTCCCATCAGCCTTAGTCAACTAACCTCCATGATTTCCTCATCTAAGCCATCAACGTGTCTCTTAGACCCGTCCCAACTAGGCTGTTTAAAGAAGTTTTACCCTTAGTTAGCACTTCTTTACTAGATATGATCAATCTGTCCTTATTAAAAGGCTATGTGCCACAGTCCTTTAAAGTAGCTGTAATTAAACCTCTTCTTAAAAAGCCCACTCTTGATCCAGTGGTTTTGTCTAATTATAGACCTATATCTAACCCTCCTTTTCTCTCTAAGATCCTTGAGAAAGCAGTTGCCAATCAGTTGTGTGACTTTCTACACAACAATAAGCTGTTTGAGGATTTTCAGTCAGGATTTAGAGCATCATAGCACAGAGACAGCACTGGTGAAAGTTACAAATGACCTTCTAATTGCATCTGACAAAGGACTTGTCTCTGTACTTGTCTTATTAGATCTTAGTGCCGCATTTGATACCACTGACCATCACATTCTATTACAGAGACTAGAACATTTAATTGGCATTAAAGGCATCGCACTAAGCTGGTTTAAATCCTATTTATCAGATCGATATCAGTTTGTACATGTTAATGATGAATCCTATATGCACACCAAAGTTAGTCACGGAGTTCCACAAGGTTCTGTGCTTGGACCAATTCTGTTTACCTTGTATGTGCTTCCTTTGGGCAATATTATTAGGAAGCGCTCCATAAATGTTTATTGTTATGCAGATGATACCCAATTATATTTATCGATCAAGCCAGATGAAACTAATCAATTAGCTAAACTTCAAGCATGCCTGAAGGACATAAAAACCTGGATGACCTGCAATTTTCTGATGTTAAACTCAGACAAAACCGAAGTTATTGTACTTGGCCCTGAACACCTTCGAAACACATTATCTAAAGATGTAGTTTCTCTAGATGGCATTGCCCTGGCCTCCAGGGACACCGTAAGGAATCTTGGAATTATCTTTGATCAGGATATGTCCTTTAACTCCCACATAAAACAAACTTCAAGGACTGCCTTTTTTCACTTACGTAACATTGCAAAAATCAGGCACATCCTGTCTCAAACAGATGCAGAAAAACTAGTCCATGCATTTGTTACGTCTAGGCTGGACTATTGCAACTCTCTATTATCAGGCTGCCCCAATAAGTCCCTTAAGACTCTCCAGCTGATCCAGAATGCTGCGGCACGTTTACTGACAAGAACCAGGAAAAGAGATCATATTTCTCCAATACTAGCTTCTCTTCACTGGCTCCCTGTAAAATCCAGAATAGAATTTTAAATCCTTCTCCTCACCTTCAAAGCCCTAAATGGTCAGGCACCATCATATCTTAAGAAGCTCATAGTACCCTATTACCCCACTAGAGCACTGCGCTCCCAGAATGCAGGGTTCCTTGTGGTTCCTAGAGTCTCTAAAAGTAGAATGGGAGCCAGAGCCTTCATCTATCAAGCTCCTCTCCTGTGGAACCAGATCCCAGTTTGTGTACAGGAGGCGGACAACCTCTTCACATTTAAGAGTAGGCTTAAGACTTTTCTCTTTGATAAAGCTTATAGTAGGGCTGACTCAGGTGACCCCTGAGCCCCCCCTTAGTTATGCTGCTATAGGCCTAGACTGCCGGGAGACTTCCTATGATGCACTGAGCTCCTCTCTCCTCCTCTTCCTCTTCCTCTCCATCTGTACGCCCTCATATCCCATCTATGCTTGTTACTAATTCAACTTCTTCCCGTAGTTGTGTGCTTTCTCTCCCCTTTCTCTCTTCTTCTGTTGCTTTCTGCAGGTGTTTCTGCCTCCGGAGCTGTAGGGTCTGGATCTATGGTTGCGGCCGCCTGCTGCCCCCGTGCTCCTCCTCTGCACCCGCTGCTGCAGCTGCTGTTGCTATTATTATTAGTACTGCTGCTGTAATATTGCTCTTAGTATTGTTTCTGTTGGTGTTGACAGCCATGCCATTGCGTTGCATCTCTGTGTGAAACTGTATTGTGCTGCTGTATGTTCTCTTTCTTCCTGCTCCCCCCCTCCCCCTTCAACCCAACCGGTCGAGGCAGATGACCGCCCACCTAGAGCCTGGTTCTGCTCGAGGTTTCTACCTGTTAAAGGGAGTTTTTCCTTGCCACTGTCGCATAGTGCTTGCTCATGGTGGGAAATGTTGGGTCTCTGTAAATATAAAGAGTCGGTCTAGACTTGCTCTACTAGAAAAAGTGCCCTGAGATAACTTTGTTATGATATGGCGCTATATAAATAAAACTGAATTGAATTGAATTGAATTGAATTTTATTGAGTGTCATTCATGGACACTAATCTCCCACAATGCACTGCGGCTGAAATACACTGTGGAGGTGAAACAGCATAAGGAGTTAAACTGTGACATTTCACATCTGCAGTTTGATTCACACGTATTTCCTGTTAGTATAAACTGTGTACTGTATATAAGTATCTTGGTATTTTTGTGTACTAGCTGCTTTAAAAGAATACTATGATTATGTTGTACATGTTGAATAGAATTAAATTGGCTGTGCGACATACACTCATTCTGCTTCTCCACAGGTCGATGACATGATGTAACCACAGCAGCCGCTTTGTGTCTCCACCACCTGAACATCTGTGGGAGATTATTTTACTTTATCTTCATGAAAAGAACCAAAAATCAAACACAAGAAATAAAAGAAGAAAAGGTTTCACAGCTGAAGAATCTCTGACCTGAAGCAGTTCTGGAGGCTCCGGGTGGAACCAGTCATGACTCACACCTTTTTATTTGTCTCAGTCTGAAGCGTCGTGTCACGGCCACAAGAATTACACAGCCGAGTTCCAGAAATAGATAGAGCCAGGCTAACTGTTTCCCCGTTTCCAGTCTTTACCCTAAGTTAGGCTAACCACGTCCTGACTCCAGCTCTGCACCTAAAACTCTCAGAAAGAAAGCAAATGTTTATTTCCCAAAATGTTGGCAGTACTCCTTTAAGAACCACAAAGTGAACAAGAGTTCAAACAGGAAGCAGAAATGTTCCCGTATTATCAGAGACGGTGACGCAGCAACGTCTGGAGAAAACACTGCTTCTGAAAGCGTTCCACCGACAGATATCTGACCAATAGAAAACAGGAAGTCAGAGCTCGTTCTCAGTGACGTGTTGTTGTTGGGCTTCACTTGCTGCTCTCAGCAGAACAGTCGTGTCTTTTAAACTGCGACTGCCAAGTGAAGCTTTGCTCACAAACAGAGCAGCTGAACGGTTTCTCCCCAGTGTGAGCCGTCATGTGTCTCGTCAGGTGTCCCTTCCGTGAGAAGCTCTTACCACAGACGGAGCAGATGAAGGGTTTGACCCCCGTGTGGCTTCTCATGTGCTGAACCAAAGTGTGACGCTGAGTGAAGCTGGAGTTACAGAGCGAGCAGGAAAAAGGTTTCTCTCCGGTATGAATTCTAAAGTGTGCGACCAAATCCGAGCGCTGCCGGAATCTTCTACTGCACAGGGAGCAGCCGAAGGGTTTCTCCCCAGTGTGGACCCTCATGTGTTTATTCAATGACCAGCCGTGACTGAAACTGGTGTTACAGACGGAGCAGCTGAATGGTTTCTCTCCTGAATGACACCTCATGTGAGCGATCACATGTTCCCTCCGGTTGAAACTTTTATTGCAAAATGAGCAGCTGAACGGTTTCTCTCCTGTGTGACACCTCAGGTGTCTCTTCAGATTCGTCTTGCGGCCAAATGTTTTACCGCACTCGGAGCAGATGAAGGATTCTTTATCACTGTTACTCTCATTATTTATTACAGAGTTTAAACCTGACTCAGAGTCTCTGGTCTCGGTCCAGTCTTCATCACTGTCTTCAGTCTCTGAAGAGTCTTCAGTTTCTGGTTCTAGATGTGTATCTAGATCAGGGTTCCTGGCTGGTTCTGGTCCTCCACAGTCCTCTCCATCAGCTCCTGTCTCCATCTGTTCAGTCTGGCTTTGATGAAGCTGTGAGGACTGAGCTTCCTCTTCTTCACTCTTCACAGGCACAGGAGTGAATGTGAACCCTCGAAGCTGCTCTCCCTCCTGACTGGTCCAGAGTTCCTCCTGTTCCTCTTTAATGTGGGGGGGCTCTGGGTCCTCCTGGTCCAGACTGGGGCTCCAGTCCTCAGGGGGAACCTCTTCTTTACTCACAGACAGCTGCTGGACGTCTGCAGAGAACAGGAAACAGGAAACCCAGTGAGGAACTTTGGATGTTACTTTGTTTTGTTTTTAAGGGACCCTCATCACAAAGCTTTGTGTGTGTGTTTATATTGGTGGGGGCTGTTTCTGCCTGTATGTATTAGAGATGAGGGGGCAGAGAGAGGTGGGGATGGGCTGCAGCGGTTGTTATTGCCAAACTGAAAGAAGAAAAAATTATGATTCTGTTGCTGAGGACTTGGACTGTCTTGAAATGATTCATGAATGTTTCCATCTTCAAACCCCAACCGACACTGACTCAAGTGACATCACTCGAGGACATTTATCACACAGCTCCCTCTGAGATACAAAAGGCTTTATACTACTTTAAAACATGTGCACCTGGAAACAGTTCCCTATCAAAAAAGAATTTAATCTCTCTGGATGCTTTTATTACGAAATCCGGATATAACCCGGATGTACACGGTGCCTCTGCTCTATCAGGAGTGAAGCTTCGGGTTGAGTAACGAAGTGAACAGTCAGTAAACAGTGTGAGAGGCTGTTTACTGTCACAGCTGTTGTTGAATGGTACAATAAAGTCACAAACTACAGGAACATCGAACGTTTCACCGCCGTTAACTTACCGTAAAGTTGAGAATAGAGCCGCTTTGCTGTCGGAGCGGCGGCCGGTTTTCCCGCGCTCAGCACCTGGACTCCAGACATGTTCTCTCTCTCTCTCTCTCTCTCTCTCTCTCACACACACACACACACACACACACACACACACACACAGGGACTAGCTGCGCGCTAACTTCCGCTCTGTGTCCAGCTAGCATACTAAGCTAACTTGAATAGCTCTGCAGGCCGCCGGGAGATGAGTCCGAGGTCAAACCTTCAAAGGACAGGTGGACAGACAGGTGGACAGACACACAGAGGCTCTGATGGATCAATACTGCTGTCGTCACAAGAGGACGGCGGGACTCTGCTAACATGGATACTGCTACTAGCCGCCATCTTGCTCAAACAGTGTGAAGTTAGCAACAATAAAGAAGCTTCCGGGGCAGGTTAGTTACTGAGCTTCAAAATAAAAGTCCGGAAGTGTTACCGAAATGAGTCTTAGAATAACACGAAGATGAAAGATTAAAATACACATTTTAAAGAAGACGTTAATTTAACTTGAAAGTTCATTCTTGAACTTGGAAACAGGAACAAGGTCCAAATAACTTTCGACCACATCCTGGGCTTCCTCAGGGAATCTACTGCTCAGATGTTTTGGAGATGTCATTAACTGACATGTTAAAATGTCATTAATGTTGTGGAACACTATAAAATCATATCTTTTCAAAGAATAAATGAAGAAGCTCTCCGTTCTTTTCACTTTCACTGTTTTTACTCGTTCGGCCTCTCAGGTTGAAAAAAGACATTTTATCACATTTTCAGAGAAAACTTTTAACCACATTGTAAAGATAATGGTAGTTTGTTCCCTTTTACATTTGAAACAGAAGATATAAATCTAATGTTTCCTCTGTGTTTGTTGGTTTGTCTGAAGTAAAGTTAATGTTCAGGTTTTAGCAGACAGTTGAATGTAGAACAGCGCCACCTGTGGAGGTCACAACGGGCTGATGGGTGTGATATTAACTTCTGTATGTTGTGAATGTGCCCCAAACAGATCAAAATACTCGATATATAAACAGCCTATAAAAGTGCATCAGATCAATCTGACGGTCATCACAAACGACAGCAAAACAAACAGAAAACATTCACACGCTCGGATCAATACTTTCACTTCCTGCCGTGGCTGAGAGCAGAGCTGCACTTGGTACAATAATCACACAAACATATTGATCACTGAGTCTGAAGTCAGAGAGAACAGCGCAGCGCAGCAGGTCCACCTCCAGATGCGAACTCCTGTATCGGTCAGAACCACGAAGACGGCAGCTCGTGTCCTCCGGTCCTGATTGGTCGGCCCAATCATACTGATGAATAATAATAATAATAATAATAATAATAATAATAAAATATTTCACTCATATGAACAGATGAGCGTCATCAGAGTTCTGACTGAACACTAAGTTGTAATAAAGTGAAGTGATGTTTGGTTTGTTGGTCAGTGTGTGTGGAGCCTGTCGCTCTCAGTCAAACCAATCAGACGACAGGAAGATTTATTGGAATGTAGTTTCACTGTTCGTTGGTGGAAACCTCCCAGATAACCACGTGTCCAAAACTGTTCACACACCCCTTCAAATAAAAAGTGGCCCAAAAAAATCCACGACCTGGAGAACAGCAGCAACATGTTGAGTTTCTGCAGAGAAAACGACACAACGTTTCCATTCCAGCTTTAACACGACGACACAAGAGTGAACTGAAGCTGCCAGAACAGCTCGAGGTTCAATACAGAGAGACAGATTCAAGATGAAGAACTCAAACATGTCACTCAGTCAGCCTCTGCTGTGCACACAGAAATAAACCCTGAATAAGTCTTCTCAGGTCACAGAAAGACCAGGACTTTAAACTCTCAACAAGCAGAACCCAAAAACTCAGAGCAGAAGTCACGTAGAATGACATCATTAATATCCAGCTGATCACGTGACACGCAGCATGTGAGCAAACAGGAAGAGAGCCGACGGGATGTCTGGTCGTTCTTCACTTTCACACAAACAGCAGAGTTGTTTCAAGATGAAACTGATGAGGAAATGTTTTTGTTTTGGTTTTTTTTTGCTCATTTGATTTGAAGACCCAGAAGTGAAAAAGAACCAGGACCAGAATAATAAAAGCTGAACAACTGCCAGCTCTAAATGTCCAGCCTCTGCTGTTTAACCACAAGAGAAGAACAGTGACGTTCTTACTCTGACGTTCTCAATTCAAACACGTCCAGGCCTGTTTCCTCTGAACCAGCAGCTTTACTGTCACTATCCAAAACACACGTATGATCTCTGACCTGTGACTGTCTGCTGAAGCTTTGGTCACAAACACTGCAGCTGGACGCTCTCTCCTCTGTGTGAAGATGCATGTGATGTTTCAGACTCAGTTTGTGTGTGAAACTTTGACCACATGCTGAGCAGCTGAAGGGTTTCTCTCCTGTGTGAATCCTCATGTGTGTCACGGCGTGGTCGCTCCGCGTGAACTGTTTCTTACAAAAGGAGCAGCTGAACGGTTTCTCTCCTGAGTGAAACCTCATGTGACGAACTAAGTTTTCCTTGCGAGGGAATCTTTTACCACAAACGGAGCAGCTGAACGGTTTCTCTCCTGTGTGGCATCTCATGTGGATCTGCAAATGTCCCTTGTGGCGAAATCTTCTACCACAGTCAGAGCAACTGAATGGTTTCTCCACAGTACTGTATCCCACCGCACTCAGAGAGACGCCATTATTTTTTAGAGACTCTGAAGTCTTGCCTTCAGTCTCAGGTTCTAGATGTGTACCTGGATCAGGGTTCCTCGCTGGTTCTGGTCCTCCACAGTCCTCTCCATCAGCTCCTGTCTCCATCTGTTCAGTCTGGCTTTGATGAAGCTGTGAGGACTGAGCTTCCTCTTCCTCCTCTTCTTCACTCTTCACAGGGACAGGAGTGAATGTGAACTTGCTGATATCAGCCTCCTCCTGACTGGTCCAGAGTTCCTCCTGTTCCTCTTTAATGTGGGGGGGCTCTGGTGGGTCCTCCTGGTCCAGACTGGGGCTCCAGTCCTCAGGGGGAACCTCTTCTTTACTCACAGACAGCTGCTGGACGTCTGCAGGATGCACTGAAACACAGAAAGGTCGGGATCGAGGAACATTTACAAACTGTTGTGTTAAGAAACATCATACTGGATGGGAAAAACTCCCGACTACACGAGAAGATATATTAGAAGACATTATAATGCATAAGAAAAAAACTCAGTTAAGAAACTTTTATTTTGAAATCCGGATGTAGTGTAGGCCGTGTCTCTGTTGAAGAAGGTCCAGACAGTTGAGTAATGAAGTGAACAGTCAGTAACAGTCAGTAAACAGTGTGAGAGGCTGTTTACTGTCACAGCTACGGAAGCCGAGAACGGCCGTGCTTGCAATTATTTTTTTAATGCCGTTATCTCGAGATCACGAGTTAATTACTCCGTTATCTCGAGAAAACGGAATAATTACACACCTGATTTCAGCCTTCAAGATCACTGTCATGACTGTAGGGGAGGATTCATAACTGAACAGAGGACTGATCTGAATGTTATCTCCGACAGAAAGACACAATGCAAGTTCTGCCTGTGTTAGACCTTGACTGATTGAAGTACCGTCTGATGCGTTGATCAGTAATGGGTAGGCCTGCTCCTTGATCTGACATTTTCAGCTTAAATCAGTTGCCGTCAAGACGTCATCTAAACATGCTGGCATGGCACTCCTGATCACTGATTAACAATAAGGACAATAAGAGGAAACGACCTTTTGTTTTCTCGTGATAACGGGTTGATTATCTCGTGATCTCGAGAAAACAACGCTCGTTTTCTCGCGATAACGGCATTAAAAAATAATTGCAAGCACGGCCGTTCTCGGCTTCCGTACACAGCTGTTGTTGAATGGGACAATAAAGTCACAAACTACAGGGACATTGAACGTTTCACCGCCGTTAACTTACCGTAAAGTTGAGAATAGAGCCGCTCTGCTGTCGGAGCGGCGGCTGCTCTGCTGGCAGTATAAACAGAGTGAGAACAGAGAAGAAGAAGAAGAAGAAGAAGAACAAACCTGCTCTGTGTAACCGGACTTCAGGCTTGAAAACAGCGTCCAGTAGTTTCCGTTGTCGCTCGTTCTCCTCTTTTGAACGACAAAGTTCCTCCTCGTGCTCTGCTATCGTTCTTTCAAACAGTCCAAATATCTCTTCAGCAGCCGCAGTTAGTCGCTGGTTGACCAAAGCTCTCAGCATCTGGACTTTAGACATTTTCACAGTCACACACACTCCGTCACTAACACACACACACACACACACACACACACACACACACACACACACACACACACACACAAGGACTAGCTGCGTGCTAACTCCGCGCTGTCTCCAGCTAGCATGCTAAGCTAACTTGTAGGCTTCAGAGGACAGGTGAGCAGACAGGTTTATCAGACTAACAGAGGCTCTGATGGGTCAGACTCTCTTCCTCAACAGAACAACAGGACTCGTTGCGACCAGACGCCATTTTATTCAGTTAGCCGGAATAAGGACAATTACTTCCGGTGCATGTGAATTTCTGGACTTCAAAATAAAAGCCCTAACCTGACCTACATCATGGCCTACGTTTGTAAAATATTTATTAGACATAACAGACCAAAGTAAATTCATTATGTGCAAAAAGGCAGCGACACCAATTCAGCATTCTTTCTAAAACTTACTCTGATTGCTACTCAACTCATTACTATATATATATATATATATATACATACACATACATATACATATATACATACACGTATATATATATTTTGAATCAAATGAGTAGTGTGAGTGTCGCTCATAGTTGGGACTCCACAGAGTCTGTAGCTCTGCTGAGCTTTTTAGCCTCTTTTAGCTCCTAGTTTTGGTTTTGCGGCACATTTCTTCATCAAACAAGCTGTAAAAAAAAAAAAATGACTGTACACGACCTGCTAAAAATGTGGACGGGCAGTGAAGAAATCTTCACTCAGGTTCCAAGTGGAAGAAAATAATCTTTATTTCAGCTTCAGAAGAAAACAGATCCTGCATCCTGAGAGCAGGGAGTTTATACCCGTCTGTCTGAGGTGAACAGCAGGCGAGGAGGCTGACACACGTCTGCTTCATTCTGGATTTCCTGGATAAGACTGATCTGCGAGGCGGGGCTCTCCTCACAACAACTCACTTAGACAGGAAGTCTATTAATCAATGTTAGTAGTTTGTCTCAACACAGCTGATGTCATTCAGAGAGGCAGGCACTTCATCAGGACGCACAAAGACAAGATCAAGAATTTGTATGCAGACGTCACGAGCGTCCACAGTGTGTGTAATTACTCTCACTGCCAGAAGGGGGAGACAGAAGCTCCACGCTGCAGCTGTGTGAAATGTCATGTGACTCATTAACTGTCCCCTTTCCAAAAACCTTTGACTGCAAACAGCAACTAAATGGTTTGTCTCCTGTGTGGCGTTTCTTGTGCACACTCAGACTTGACTTGGAGCAAAGTGTTTTACCACGTCAGAGCCGGTATTTGACTTCCAATCGCTGACAGGGAGTTGGTTTATTTTCAGAGAGTCTGAACCTGACTGAGGTTCTCTGGTCTCCTTATAATCACCATCTCTGTCTTCTGTCTCTGGTTCTAGATGTGTATCTGGATCAGGGTTCCTGGATCAGGGTTCCTGGATCAGGGTTCCAGTCCACAGCTCTCCATCAGAGCTGCAGGCTGGCCGCTCTGCCGCTCTATTGATGGAGCTGTGAGGACGGACGACCAGCACACATGTGTGTTTTAAATGTATCATACCAAGTGAATCCTTTGTCACACACGCTGCAGCTGAAGGGGGTCTCCCCGGTGTGGATTCTCATGTGTCGTGTCAAATGTTCCTTTCGTGAAAATCCTTTCCCACACTCCAGGCAGCTAAATGGTTTCTCCCCTGTGTGAGTTCTCATGTGGATCCTCAGACTTCCCTTATGATGAAATCTTTTCGCGCACTCAGAGCAGCTAAATGGTTTCTCCCCTGTGTGAGTTCTCATGTGGATCCTCAGACTTCCCTTATGATGAAATCTTTTCCCGCACTCAGAGCAGCTGAATGGTTTCTTGTCAGTATCACATCTCTCATCGCTCACAGGGACTTCGTCATTTATCACAGAGTTTAAACCTGACTGAGGGTCTCTGGTCTCGATCCAGTCCTCATCACAGTCCTCAGTCTCAGAAGAGTCTTCAGTCTCAGGTTCCAGATGTGTATCTGGATCAGAGTTCCTGGCTGGTTCTGGTCCTCCTGTCTCCGTCTGTTCAGTCTGGATCTGATGGAGCTGTGAGGACCGAGGACCAACACACTTGTGGGTTCGGACCTGATAACCCCAAGTGAATCTTCTGTCACAAGCACTGCACCAGAACCTTTTGTCCCCTGAGTGAACCGCCATGTGTTGACTCAAATATTGTCCTTTTGCAAATCCTTTACCACAAACTGAGCAACTGAAGGGTTTTTCTCTTGTGTGAGTTCTCATGTTAAACTTCGAATTCACCTTCATGTTGAATTTTTTATCACAAAGAGAGCAGCTGAGTGGTTTCTCTGCAGTATTATCCCTCACAGAGACTCCATGGTTTTTCACAGAGTTTGAATCTGACTGAGGCTCTCTGGTCTCGGTCCATTCTTCATCGCTGTCTTCAGTCTCAGAAGAGTCTTCAGTCTCTGGTTCTAGATGTGTATCTGGATCAGGGTTCCTGGCTGGTTCTGGTCCTCCTGTTTCCATCTGGTTTTGATGGAGTTGTGAGGACCGAGGACCAGCACACTTGTGGGTTTGGAGCTCGTGATGCCAGGTGAATCTTCTGTCACAAACTGAGCAACCAAACGGTTTCTCTCCTGTGTGACTCTTCATGTGTCTCTTCAGACTTCCCTTGCAGTTGAATCTTTTCCCGCACTCAGAGCAGCTGAATGGTTTCTTGTCAGTATCACATCTCTCATCGCTCACAGGGACTTCATCATTTATCACAGAGTTTAAACCTGACTGAGGGTCAGAAGAAACTGAAGACTCTTCAGAGACTGAAGACAGTGATGAAGACTGGACCGAGACTGAAGACTCTTCAGAGACTGAAGACTCGATCCAGTCTTCATCACTGTCTTCAGTCTCAGAAGAGTCTTCAGTCTCAGGTTCTAGATGTGTATCTGGATCAGGGTTCCTGGCTGGTTCTGGTCCTCCACAGTCCTCTCCATCAGCTCCTGTCTCCATCTGTTCAGTCTGGCTTTGATGAAGCTGTGAGGACTGAGCTTCCTCTTCCTCCTCTTCTTCACTCTTCACAGGGACAGGAGTGAATGTGAACTTTGTGATATCAGCCTCCTCCTGACTGGTCCAGAGTTCCTCCTGTTCCTCTTTAATGTGGGGGGGCTCTGGTGGGTCCTCCTGGTCCAGACTGGGGCTCCAGTCCTCAGGGGGAACCTCTTCTTTACTCACAGACAGCTGCTGGACGTCTGCAGGATGCACTGAAACACAGAAAGGTCGGGATCGAGGAACATTTACAAACTGTTGTGTTAAGAAACATCATACTGGATGGGAAAAACTCCCGACTACACGAGAAGATATATTAGAAGACATTATAATGCATAAGAAAAAAACTCAGTTAAGAAACTTTTATTTTGAAATCCGGATGTAGTGTAGGCCGTGTCTCTGTTGAAGAAGGTCCAGACAGTTGAGTAATGAAGTGAACAGTCAGTAACAGTCAGTAAACAGTGTGAGAGGCTGTTTACTGTCACAGCTACGGAAGCCGAGAACGGCCGTGCTTGCAATTATTTTTTTAATGCCGTTATCTCGAGATCACGAGTTAATTACTCCGTTATCTCGAGAAAACGGAATAATTACACACCTGATTTCAGCCTTCAAGATCACTGTCATGACTGTAGGGGAGGATTCATAACTGAACAGAGGACTGATCTGAATGTTATCTCCGACAGAAAGACACAATGCAAGTTCTGCCTGTGTTAGACCTTGACTGATTGAAGTACCGTCTGATGCGTTGATCAGTAATGGGTAGGCCTGCTCCTTGATCTGACATTTTCAGCTTAAATCAGTTGCCGTCAAGACGTCATCTAAACATGCTGGCATGGCACTCCTGATCACTGATTAACAATAAGGACAATAAGAGGAAACGACCTTTTGTTTTCTCGTGATAACGGGTTGATTATCTCGTGATCTCGAGAAAACAACGCTCGTTTTCTCGCGATAACGGCATTAAAAAATAATTGCAAGCACGGCCGTTCTCGGCTTCCGTACACAGCTGTTGTTGAATGGGACAATAAAGTCACAAACTACAGGGACATTGAACGTTTCACCGCCGTTAACTTACCGTAAAGTTGAGAATAGAGCCGCTCTGCTGTCGGAGCGGCGGCTGCTCTGCTGGCAGTATAAACAGAGTGAGAACAGAGAAGAAGAAGAAGAAGAAGAAGAACAAACCTGCTCTGTGTAACCGGACTTCAGGCTTGAAAACAGCGTCCAGTAGTTTCCGTTGTCGCTCGTTCTCCTCTTTTGAACGACAAAGTTCCTCCTCGTGCTCTGCTATCGTTCTTTCAAACAGTCCAAATATCTCTTCAGCAGCCGCAGTTAGTCGCTGGTTGACCAAAGCTCTCAGCATCTGGACTTTAGACATTTTCACAGTCACACACACTCCGTCACTAACACACACACACACACACACACACACACACACACACACACACAAGGACTAGCTGCGTGCTAACTCCGCGCTGTCTCCAGCTAGCATGCTAAGCTAACTTGTAGGCTTCAGAGGACAGGTGAGCAGACAGGTTTATCAGACTAACAGAGGCTCTGGTGGGTCAGACAACAACAAACTAAACAAGCGAGACGCCATTTTGTTAAAAACAGAAAATCACTTCCGGGTGTCACTTCCTGTCGCCCGTCAAAATAAAACCTCCAGAATGTTCTGACACGTTTGCACACGTCAACCAGAGAAGCAGTGAAGAGTTAAACAGGATGAGAGTGAGACATGAACCAGAATCCAGCTGCTACATGCTGACTGTTAGTGTTGTAGTTTTATTCCATTCAGCAAATTAAACATCCTCAGCGATCAATAAGAAGAACATCTGGAAACTAAAGCAGAAAACAAACACGTTACACCAGCAAGAGGCAGATCATACAATATATATTAAAAAAAAACATTGTGAAATTGATCAAACGCAGCGAGCAACAAAACGAGACAATAACCTCCAACTTCCAAAATAATCCATTTATTTCACCTCGGATCTATAAAAGTCTGGAAGATGTTCGACAGCCATTTTATTGACGACATTCAGTGCAGTTCTGTCAGAAGGAGGAACGCTGTTTGGATCAAATGGAAGTCAGATTGTAGAGAACTATAGGCCAATATAATAAGTGTTTACTTCCATTGTGACTGAATGAATGAACAAGAATGAACGAAAATAATTATGATGAAAGATTAAACATGATGTATTCGAGATCATCAGACTCACAGTTCAGAACTACATTCAAGATTTGGCAGTTTGTCTAAATATGGAAAAAGCTAGTTATGGAAACACGTGGCTTTAGGGAAAGAATGAATATTACCAGATGACGAACAGGATGCTGAGTGCCGTTCACTCAACGGCCACCAGGTGTCATTAAAAACAGACTTTCTGAAAACTCCACATGGAACCTTTAATATCTTGTGCAAAATAATAATAATAATAATGTTTCAGGACTTCAGAGACGCCATAATAAAAGTATAATACAGCAGTAAGTATATTTCTTGTATCTATTATCAATCTGTCCTCAAACCTATGGGGTCAAATCGAGTTTAAAAACTTTTAAAACTCTCTACTTTTATTCTGAAGGCCAGAGGAGGGTACCGGAAGTTGTATTTATTGTTCCCGGGTCTTGGCGGGTCCTGCGGCGCACAGTTAGCATGTATGCTACGGATGTGTTAGCCGCTACAGGAGCCTGCAGCTGAATAACGGCAGAGAGAGGTTTTAGTTTTCTGCTGTCTCCTCTCTTCTCTTGGAAGAAAATGTCCAGACTCGCGGCTCTTAAAGATTTGCTCAAACAGCGGCTGCAGACTGCGGCTCGCGCTGATCTGTTTGGACATTTCGAGACAACAATATCCGGATATGAGAAGGAGATCGCTCGCCAACAAAGACTCCTGGATCTGGTTTCAGGGTCCGGGTCGGAGCTGCGAGGAGCGGGTTGGTTTTCTTTCTGTTTACTGCTAATGTAGCAGGGCGCTGATGCTAAGCTAACGTTAGCTGAACCGTCCTTACACAGCCTGTTAGCCGCAGCTAGCTCTGTTCCTGATCAACTGATCGTTTAAATCGTTTTCCAGTAAACATGACGAACGTTCACTGTTCCCGCGTTTTGCTTTCTGTCGATGAGAATCTGAAATTCTCGTTTCTGACAAAAGGATCGAAAAATCAGTTAATGTGAAAAATGTAAAGCTTCAAGAAGCTGCAACACACGATCAGCTGATCAATCAATAACCAGAGTGATCATTACTGCAGCCGCAGATGATGATGACGCGTTACAGTACTGCTGATACTACTGCTGATACTACTGCTGCTGATACTACTGCTGATACTACTGCTGCTGATACTACTGATACTACTACTACTGCTGCTGCTGAT
>VMKM01004539.1:0-15498 GCA_008360985.2 Macquaria ambigua | reverse complement strand
TGTAAACTACTGCTCCCTCCACACCTGTAAACTACTGCTCCCTCTACACCTGTAAACTACTGCTCCCTCTACACCTGTACACTACTGCTCCCTCTACACCTGTACACTACTGTAAACTACTGCTCCCTCTACACCTGTACACTACTGTAAACTACTGCTCCCTCTACACCTGTACACTACTGTAAACTACTGCTCCCTCTACACCTGTAAACTACTGCTCCCTCTACACCTGTACACTACTGTAAACTACTGCTCCCTCTACACCTGTAAAAGAATACCCTCTCTCCCCCTTTGTGCCCCCCCCCCCCACAGGTGCCAGTAGATGTTCAGGAGTATAATCTGACTCACCTCCTTCCCGCCACAGAGTACCACGTCTGCCTCACCGTCTCCTCCTCCCCCACCTCCTCCTCTCCCAGCTCCTCCCCCACCCCCGTCTCTCCCTCCTCCTCCCCCTCCTCTCCTGTCCACACCTCCTGTCTGAACGTCACCACGAAGGAGGCGGGTTTCTTGGTGGAGTTGGTGGCGTCACGGCGCAGCAGCGTGGCGTTGGCGGCCGTCATGGGCTCCATGTTCGCTCTGTCCATCATGGCGCTGCTGGTGGTCTACATGGGCCGCCGCGTGCAGCAGCACAAGTCCTGTGGCCACTCACTGAAGAAGTACATGCAGCACGCCATGTCCATCCCTCTGAACGAGCTGTACCCGCCGCTCATCACGCTGTGGGAGAGCGAGGCCGAGAAGGACAAAGACGACAAGGACGAGGAGGAGAGGGAGGCAGGACAGAGGGAGGAGGAGGCAGGGGGGAGTCAGATTGACACGACGAAGACGTACATGTGGTAGGGGGGGGGGTTAAGAGGAGGGACGAGGAAGGAAAGTGACTCAATGAAGCGCCTGACAGACAAACAGAAGGGCAAACCTTTCGAAGATGTCAATAACAAACACACCTGGCTGCTGACAGAGACGGAGGACACCTGTGGAGAGATAGTCTAAACGACTGACATCTGAAGGGCCTTCAGGCCCTGAACACAACACGACATCATCACCTCTTAAAGGAGCAGTCAGCTGTTTCCTTCGGCTTTTAGCCCTTTAACTACAAACCCTGTTCCTGATCAGTTTACTGATCATCCATCACTTTTCAGATTGATCAAAGATTCACTCAGTGAGTTTTGGTGAGAAACACTGAATTTAAACTTTATTTTACTTTTTTTGAGATCAAAAATACAAAAGAAAAAGACAAAATGTTCATTTAATTCTGTTCATGTATTCAGTGTTTGAGTCATTTCCTCAGGTGTTTATGGTCCTCCTGTATGGGGCTAAATCTGGGCCAATAGTTCTGATCATTTGAAAAAAAAAATGTAATTGAAAAACTAAAATCTGAAACTGAAAGTTAAGTTTTGATCTTGAACTTTGAAAAATACAACAATGTACTCAAAAGAAACGTAGGTAGTGTGAGAAGTATGACTCAACAATGTCAATATGGTGTATAGAAAGTGTTGAGTCATACTTCTCACACTACCTACGTTTCTTGAAGGCAACATGATTGAGGAGGGTCCTCAGCCTTCTTTGTTATGCTGTCACTCATGATTTCCCGCCCCTCTCAGTTGAGGCCACGCCCCCCACGCCAGATCAAGGCCAGAAGTCTGAAACTGAAAAAATAAGACCTCAAATATCAAAATATATATGAAAGTGAAAAATGAAAATAAATTATTTATTCAAAAAACTCCAGAATTGAATCAAAATTATATTTAAACTGAAAAAACGTTTCCTACACTTATTTTTATTTTGAGTACATTGTTGTATTTTTCAAAGTTCAAGATCAAAACTTAACTTTCAGTTTCAGATTTTAGTTTTTCAATTACATTTTTTTTTTCAAATGATCAGAACTATTGGCCCAGATTTAGCCCCATACTCCTGCTTCCTGCTCGCTGCTTTACTTTAAAATGTCAAATGAACAATTTTATGAATTTTAGTGCTTTAGTGGAACTTTAACTTTACTTTTTACTTCTATTTAAGTTAAACATATCAGAGTATCAGATTAGCACTTTTGCAATCCATGAGATCTTTAGGGAAATTTCATGTAAATGTATTTAAGTTCTTTTGCACTTGTGAACTTTGAGCTCAGAACTTTTGGGTACTTTTCTCTGTAAAGCTCTTGGTCAACAAATATTACAAATAAAAATACATTTGAATAATTAAATGAAAGTAAATATATACAAAGGTGTAAGAGAGGAACTACTGGAGAGACTGACTGAGATCTGTGAGGAGAATCAGACTATAATATTGATCTTAAGATGGGATTTCAGAGGAAACAGGATTTGTGTTTCTGGGCTAAAATCTAAAAACTCCAGATTGTTTCTGTCTTGTGTTTCCATCAAACCAGGTTCCTTATGGACGTTTCTCACAGCTGCAGCTGGACAGATGTTCACTCACATCTGTTTCTCAAACTGCGGCTCGGGGGCCGGGAACTGGGCCGTCAGCTGCTTTAAACAGGATGACTCGAGACTTTGAACTGTGGACCTGAGAGTCCAGATGTTTCTCCGTCTCCTTCGTGTCCTCTCATGTCCTCGTCCCTCTGTCTCCTCCCTGTGAAGCACACTGACAGTAGCTGTACTGTTAAAACAATCAGATTATTGTAATTGAGTTCATCTGATGAACTTGAACGCAGCACTGACACTCAGCACAGGCAGCCGTGTGGAGTCTTTCACTTTAAATGTTGTCACAGTGACACTTCATGGTCCCGTATTCAAATCTGGACAGAAAGTTCAATCATGTTGAGTTCAGCTCTGAGTAACAGACAGCGACGTCCACTCAAACATCCAGAGACATCAAACTGTATGCAGACGACATCATATTTTACGGAAATCAAGAAATTCAAACATATATATACATATATTTTTTGCATGTTTTTTATTGAGCATAACAACCTGACGTGATGATGTGAACATGAGTGAGCAGCCAGGAGCCAACAGAAGTGATGTGTTTTTATGGAAAGAGAAATAGCACCAGTGTATTCAGCACGTTCAGGTCATTTAAATGAGCAGGTAAACACAGTCTGACACTGGAGAATCTGGACTCATGTAAATAGCACTTTGCATGTAGAACAGACAGGTTCATTAGATAATAAGCATTACGTTACTGTAATGTGTCAAACCTAAAATCTGTTTTCAAGTTTGAGAGTAAAGATTTTATAAAATAGATGATTATTTCAAAATGCCAAAACAAATAAGTAACATTGTTATTACAGTTCCGCATTTTCTACGACGGTGTGGAGCGAAAACATTATGAATGATTATGATTGACAGACCACAAATCTCTCCATCAACATCACAGGAAACAGAAAAACCTTCAGGTGGATTTGTGTTTTTCCCCAGTTGTGACGTTCGCTGGCGTTTTTAGAAAAGACGCATCACGTTAACACATGAAACACAAATGATTCACCGTTTCTGATGAAAAGGTCAGAAGCATTCATGTTCGATTTGTCAGGTGAAAACCTCCAAAACTTTCCAGTAACAGAAGCAGCCATGGATTATATGGACAGCCAGGGTCTGTATGAGGGTTGAAGATGTGTCCCTAACCCCAGGCTCATGATCGCAGCTCCAGGTGATCTTTGAAAAACCCAGAATGGTGTATGAAAAGAAATAGAAAGAAAGGTTAATATAGACAGCTGATAATGAAACATGTACATGTTGGTTGGTGTTTCCTGCTGCTGTCTTTGTTTGGGTTAGAAAAGATTTGGGTTAAAAATCTTTTTATTGTTCAGCAGATGGAATAAGTTTGATCCAGAACGACAGAAGAGTTTCCAGCAGCGATCAGACAAGCTCCTGGGTTTTTCAAAGAGATGCTGAACTGTGTGACTGGACGTAAAGATAAAGCATGAGAGTGATGTACTTCCTGTCTTCAGTCGCCTTCAGTTCAGCCTCCAAACAAACAACATGATGAACTTTCTGTCTGAATACGGGACCTTTAATCCTCCAGAAGCTTCACCTGACACGCTGGCTTCATCAGAGCAGCATGAACGCATCACTCCTCTGTTTTATTGTTTGTTCTGTGTTACGAGTGTACACAGTGGTTGTCATGGTGACAGCCCTCCTCCACCCTGCTTCAGCAGCAGCACAGTCACTGTCACATCAACTGTATTACAGTCTCTGCTTGATATCCTGTAACACTGACGTCTTCTTTAGCTGGTGACGACATTGCACTGGGAGGTGGAGGCAGGTGGTGCTGCATGCCTTTGCACTCATATTTATGACTGTTTGTATAAAACCACGTCTGTGAGACAACCTGCAAACTGCTACACCCTGAATCTGAACGTCAGAAACAGAGAAAGAATGAGTGGATCTGTGTCTCTGAGAACTACATCAGTCATCTTTACAGCGTTCAGTTCTTGTTATGTGAGACAGTTTTCGATGAGATCAAGAGCTCAAAGTTAAGAGATCGTTTTGTCATATTGGTGGGGGCAGTTCAGCATGTTCATGTTTCTACCGTCAAACCGAAATCTACGATTATGGTTTTGTAAATGTAAGAGAGTTTTCTCGTGGTTTAGAAATTCTGATCACTGAACCATCATGACGTCATGATCACGAGACCTCGGCATTGTCGATCATAATTCTCGTCGTTATGAGACATTTAGTTTTCTTATCATTATGAGATGCATCATCAAAAAATCGATTAGTCGGGACAGGAAGTTAATCAACAGTTTTGATCAGTCGATTAGTTGTTTAGTTGTAAGTCATTTATCCAGTTTCTCCATAATTTTCAGTTTTTCTCAGTTTTATCTCAGTAAACTGAATATATTTGACTGTTGGTTGGACAAAACACTTCGTCTGGAGACATCAGCTTCTTCTTTTGCATTTTTCACTATTTAATAGATTAAACAACTAATTGGTTAATCTGACAAATATAATAGTTACAGCCTGAAACAGGCAGGTTTTGTTCTCTGTGGTGAGATGAGTCTGTGGCCCACAACAGAACGTCAGATTTAAACATCCAAACAGATTCATGATTCCATCGTCTGCTGTCTGATCAGCAGTTTGCAGGTTTGTTCTTCAGACTTTCAGCCAAATATTTCCTCAACTGTCAACCAAAACTCTTCAGGAACAAACACCCAAAGGATGCTCTGGGCATTTTAAAGAAGATCTCCTGTACATACACACACAGTACAAGCTGTTAGAAAGAGGATTCTCCATTGTGAGGTTTTATGTGTCAGTGAACTGAATCTCTTTGGTCGCACAAATCAAGATGTTTGAAGGTGTCACGCTGGACTCTCACCTCAGTCCCACTTCAAATCTAAATCAGCTACAAAATGAATGGACTTCTTTAATTGGATGAGATCACTGAGCAGGTGTGACTGAGCAAGACACAAAACTACAACCTGATTCTGATTCAGAAACTGTGTTTGACTGAAAACACTTCTGTTCTTTGAGCTTTAAGCTTCACTCTTGGAAAAGTCACTTTAGCACAACACAAAGTCCACTTGGTGTTTCTGAAGCTGTTAGCGTGTGAAGACCACAGCACGTGGCTGAAAGCTTCACAAAATCACAGTAAGTTGTGTTGAGAATTTTCTTTCCTTTGTTTTCCTTCTTGACGTCAAACACGCTGCAGATGGTTTTTAAAGATGATTATTGATCATCAGTCTGAAACTGCAGACCTTCAGAGTTCGGTGTGGAAACGCGGCGGTGGCAGCGGCGGCGGTGCCCTCCGTTGGCGATCCGAGTGAACAACCAGAAACAATCACATCACACTGCTCTCATCACTGAGATTAAACTTGACAGTAATATGCAGGGTATTTTGTATAAAGTGTATCGCTCTATATTTGAAGACATCTATTGCTTATATTATTATTATTATTATTATTATTATTATTAATAATAATATTACTACTCAGCACTGAGCACCAACTGTAACTAAAGATATGTGTATGTGGGAGGGGAAGATAATATAAATACACACTTTGTCACTTCACAGTCTGCTGTCTGATTTCTAACTCTTATGTAATGTATAATAATAATATGCATGTTTTTATAGTTTCAGGTTCATTTTCATATAAAACGTCTGAACATTTTACAATCCTGATCCTTCAGTTATTCTGTCAAAGCGTCGAGCTGAGATTTGCTCTTGGTTTTGTCTCTCAGGCCACATACAGTCTGCCCTAACCATGGATGTATAAAGAGAACTGGATACAGCGTCGGAGGCGGGGCCCCGTTCATTCCTATGAAAGCTGCTCAGTGGCGCATGATGCCAAAAAGTTCCACTTCCTGGGTATAAAATGACCCGGATCTTCCACATAGCTTCCACATCATGCGGCCCATAGAGCGAGCCCACTAGCGCTTCCTTTAGCCCCGCCTCCCAGCCGCTCCTTCTCAGGCTCACTCACCTGAACCACAGTGACTCTATAACTCTGGATTCGGCTATTTATGCATTTCACAACTTTTAGGACATAATGATTTAAATAAAGGCTGTTTAAGTGTTCGTACTGGCTAGTTGTTGTACCTCAAAAAAAATTATCCGCTGATTTACAGACGTCTCTTTCACAATGTAAGTCTATGGGAAAAAGTTTCTTGGGGCCAGTGTGCATCACGTGACGGACCCAGAAGTTGTAATTACACGGTTTGGCCACTATGTCAAACTGGCTTCAAAGCCTGGCGCTCTTCCTGGGGGCTTGGGGTAGAACCGAACATCGGTCAAAGAGAGTAAAGCTCAGTTTTCTTTGTAATAAACATGTAAATACAACATTATCCATCAGAAAGCATCAGGTATCTATAAAGGGAATTTAAAGGAAATATGCAGCCATTATTATGGAAAGCACAACATTGGCTACAGTCCAAGTTAATCATGTGAGTCTGACCAAGAGGCCAGGTGAAGGTAATCCACTGATTTAAACCAACAGGTGCTGTAACGTGACTGAAAGTGAGACAGAAGTCTGGTGAAGAAGCTGTGCACACTGAACACAGGCTACTATAGAAACTGAACGTCATTTAAATAAAATACGAGTTTTCAGTGATGCTATCAGCTGGACGCTGCTGCAGGACTCTGAGGACGCTGACTTCTTCTTGGTGTCTCTGTGGAGGAAACTGTTCTGTCTCTCTGAGTTTTAGTTGAATGTTTGTGCTGACGTCTCAGAGTCTTCATGTTTCAGTCTCCACAAACGGCTTCAGTCTCTGTCGTTTACTGACTGTTTAAAAACCATTAAAGGTGAAGAGCTACAACAAGATACAGAGAGATAAAAACCCTTCACATGCACATGACCTCAGGCCTGTTTATTAATCCAGAGTAACTTCTGCTCAGCGGTGGATGAAGTATTCAGAAACTTTACTTAGGTTAAAAGTAAAAGTCCTGCATTCAGTAAAAGTACTATTATATAAGTAGTATTATTAGCTAAATGTACTCATTATGGAGGCACAAAGGCATTTTTATATATTTTTGGAATATTATTAGTGATTAGTGAACCATCTTATCTCTGCAGCTCTGGTGATTTACGGCTGGCTCGGCTGGCTCTGTAGCGTAGCGGTAGCGTACACACTGGCTAACGTTCTTTTGACTGCATCTCGCTGTCAGTCAGCTTATTTCTTTCTTCCAGAAAAGTCTGTTAGTGGACCTTTGAGATTATTTTGCCACAGTACAGTCAGGTACAGGTGTGGTGAAGTGTGATCACAGCCGAGCTGAGCTGCTGCTGTCAGCGAGAACGCTCACCTAGCTTACAGCTAGCTTACAACTAGCTCAACTGGCTAACAAGTTTTGAATTGAATAAAAACATTTTTCCGGAGCTCTGATGTTTAACTTATTGGTACGATGATGCAGGTTATTAAGTTATTAGCATTAAGAGTGAAACTAACCAGGTGAGTCTCCACTGTCACTCTGTGTTTGGATGAAGAAACTTTGTATGAACACACCTTTTGAAAGTTCACTCAGACAGCTCGTGTGATGACATCATGTTATAAACACCAACACACTGTGAGCGGTCACCATGACGGTTATAACAGTCAGATAAGCAGCTGATCCCAGAGCTGTGCAGAAGAACTGATCAATAATCAGCGGAGGTTTGTGTCTCATGTTCTTCAGTCCTTCACAGAATTCGGTTTGTTTGTTTGTCTCTGAAGTGGGTGGAGCTCAGCTGGAGAAAGGTGATGTCATGAACTTCCTTCCTTTAATAAAAAATAAAACCTGAAGATGTTTTGAATATTTAATGTTGTGGAAATGAAACCTGTTCTTCTCTCTGCTGCTGCCAGTTCACATCAGAGCCAGCCGTCCAATCAGCTCATCAGAAACACAGCTCCATGTCACCTTTGCCCACCACAGGTGTCTACACTCCATCATATCCCTGTGATCGTGTGTCCACCAGAGTCTCCACACGAGCCTGTATTGTGTTTCACTGAGAGCTGTTTCTAATATTTTGTCCACCCTGATTGGTATTCACTGGGTGGATAAATATAAAAAACACAGTTCAGCAGCACAAACTGCAGCTTCCAGAACGTCTCCAAACCAGATTCAACATCAGAAGCTTCATGAAGGATTTATTAAAGACTGGATTCTGTGTGTGTGTGTGTGTGTGTGTGTGTGTGTGTGTGTGTGTCCAGGGTCTGTTGTGTGGTCAGCTGCAGGTCGCTGCTGCTGTTTTCAGCCTGTATTAGTTCACCTGCAGTCAGAGTCCATCAGCAGCTCCTGTCTGCAGTGGACCAGGGATGTACAGACAACATCACTGGATCACTGTGATACTGAAGAACAGCTAGAAACAGCTTCTGCAGCCTCTTTGTTCTCTGGGTTCTAAGCAGATTATTCTGGATGGACATCAGAGAATATCAGACATAACTCTGTACATAGCAGTTCTGGAGTTACAGCATCAGGCAGGGCCAGCATAATAAATAGACCACATTCATTATAACACAACAAAGAGTTGACAAATGTTGCTACACAATACTGGTTTCTTGTTTTTGTGAGATTGTTGCATAAACAATTTTCACGTGATTCCAGAAAGTCTGAAATTGGGAAACATCAACCTTTCTGTTCAGTATGAGCAGATACAAATAAAACCACATATTCAGGAAAAGCAACTTAATATTAACAAAGAAATAACTGACCAAAAGTCAGTAGGAGTGCCTTTAACATATAATTATAATACAAAGCATTTACAAAATAAAATATGATGATAAATAAGATGGATTATGAAATAAAAGACGAGTAGGCTAAATGTAAAAAGAAGGACTGAAGGTTTTCATGTTTAAAGAAGCGACTGTTTTAGTTTTAAACAGCGAGAGAATTTATTTGGAAGAAAGCGTCCTGTTAGTGAAATAACAAAAATAAAGGGCCGATAAACGGCCTGACGTAAAAATGCCGTGGCAACCAGGAAGTGACGTCGCTGCCCTCCGTCAGATTGTGTTGATGTTTTGTGGAGTGGACGGGCTGGAGAACGGGAAGAGGGAGACGCGTTTTGTTTTTGTTCAACTAAACCGTCGAAAAGAAGCCGAGTCGCTGTTTCTGTTGCCCGTTTCGGTTCGTTAAGAGCCTTAGCTCGGTGATTAGAGCCGAACGGCCGGGCCGGAGGGCGAACACACCGAAGCATTTGATCTAGAAAGGGAGGACTCGTCACCCTCTGACCCCCTCCCTGCCTCCCTCACACAGACACCACCATGACGATTCTCCCGAAGAAGAAGCCCAGCTCCGGTGTCGGTGTCTCGGACCACGCCGATGACAACGACCGTCGGAGCGGCTCCGACCCGCACCAGCACCCGCATCCGCATCCGCACGCAGGGCGAACCGGAGCCCGACCGAGGGCTTCACCTCCGCCGTGGTCCTACCAGCCCGCTCCGCCCTCCGCAAGGGACGACAGGCGGAGCATCGAGGCGAGCTCCCGGCCGCAGCAGGCCTCTCCACCGCCCGTCGGCTCCGTGTCCCCGGTAGGGCCGGGCGACGGTCGGGACAGCAGCGGCGGGATGGTGGCGGGGTCTCGCGGGGAGCTCGTCGTGTCGGCCGGCGTCGTCGGCTGCGGCGGAGGCATCGGCAGCTGCTGCTCCGGGCCCGGGCTGAGCAAGAGGCGGCGGCAGGCAGGCACCTGCTCCGGCGGGGTGGTGGCGGCTCTGGCCGGCGGAGGCCAGCCCGGGGTGACCGGACCGGGGTCCAGCCAGGACACGGAAGAAGGAGCCGGGAACAATAGCGAGGACGAGTACGAGAACGCCGCTCGGCTGCAGTCTATGGACCCGGCTACCGTGGAGCAGGTAGGAAGCTAACGTTAGCTAAGATAACATTAGCAAGAAGCTAGAGCCAATGCTAATGCTACGGTGGCTACACAGGTGGGATCAACGGTGAACGGTTAGGTGATGGTGGGTTAGCTTTAGCTTCCAGCAGCTATGTGACAGGTAACAACCGTCAGAAACAGAATCATTCTAATAATACAGAATGTGAAAATAGCTTTCTAAAACCAGAAGTCTGCGAATCATACATATGTTTTACATAAATAACGATTTATTTCATGTTTACATTTTAACCAGATAGAATAATGTGTTCCAAAGTGAATATCTCTTTACGCAATTTAAAATCTTATTTTCTGATTGGCTGTCAGGTCAGGTGTGTTAAAGTGATACCTGTGTTTATCTCAAACACAGTTCAGGTCAAAGGTTCTCTTAAACTGCAGGTAACCATAGCAACAGCACTGATGCTTACACACACTTTAAAACATGGAGGAGGGTTTAAACAGCTGTTTGTTCCTCTGGTCAGTGAACGTGACAGAAGAGACAGGTGGACTCTCAGGTGTCCACACAGAGACAATAACATTTAAATAACAAACTGTTGTTTTGTGTAGTTGAAAACACCTTTTTACTGACCCTCTGCACAGGTACATGTGGACAAGGTCTGTAATGATAAAAAATGGTAAAACTCACTTTCACTTTTGTCAAAGAACGTAGCCTACAATGTTTTCAAATGTATAATGTTGCTACTGCTCTGAGCTCTGCTGCGTAATGATTTCAGCGAACCTGAGCAATACTGTCTTGAACGCGCTTCAATATCTCTGGAACCCGTTGGTCGATTTGGACGGGTCACCCCTCTATTGAAAGGCCAGGACCTCTAGAAAGTACTGCATCTGGGTAAATCTGTGTCAATACTACGACTCAACCACTAAATGGAGACATAGATCGAGCTTCTTCTGGTCAAAACGATATGTCACATGTTATATTGTCACATGTTTAAATGCCCTGTGATGCGTTTGCTTACACTGCCCCCGTATACGGGGGCTCTTGGGAGGTTAATAATCAGTGAGCTGATGAACAGAAAATGGAATCAGCAACTCTTTTGATTATTGATTAATTCCTCTCCACTCTCTTGTGTCTCTGTTGGACTGTTGGTCGGATAAAACAAGACATTTGAAGACGAATCGATAATGATCAATAGTTATTTCTTCAGCTGTAAATGAAGCTCAGAGTGACGGAGCTGCTCAGGCTGGAGGATGAGGAGTAAACACATTTATAGACTCAAAGATTAATTGATTAATAAAGAATATAATCATAGATAATGAAGATATAGCCCTATAGGACAGCCTGACTGAGGACGTGTCCATGAGACACTCTGTCCTCTGGCGGAGGTTAAATCTGGATCCATGTGGACTCTCCTGGATCCATGTAGACTCTCCTGGAGTTTACATTACACGGTCCAGGTGTCTGGATCCAGGTGTCTGGTCTCTGCCTGTAAAGTTGAGTTACATCAGTTAAGCTGGGAGGGTAAATGGAGGAAATAGATCTGGGTGTGTTTTAACGGCTGAAACGAAGCCGACTCTTTACTGAATGTGTTTTGATCTCACGTCAGTTTCAGGAGTCACTTTCTCCACTTAATCTTTCATCCATATCAGATCAATAATTTAAACTTCATAGTTTTCAATCAGGACCTTCAGTGGTTTGATCAAGTAGCTCGTGAACAATAAGACGTGTCACATTATCTCCAGCTGTTATTGGTCCGATACAGATTTAATCAGCAGGTAAATATAAGTATCAGATCAGCAGATAATCAATATCAAAGGACTCTGATCGGGACATCCCAGGCTGTATTGATGATCTGTTTGAGTGAACTGAAAGTGAAAGTGTGTTCGGCAGATGAAGTGATAATGAAGATGATGCTGCTTCTCTTCGGTCACCAGGAGACACTTTACTGCTCACTGATTGGTCTCCTGAGACAGACAGGTGTTGGAGGGTTATGCACCTGAAATGTTTGTCAGACACACAGCTGATTACACCTGAGACGGTGCAGTGGACGCAGGGACGCACCGCTCTGTCTCACTGTGTGGAGTCGGTATCATTATTAACCTGTTGGTTCGGTTAAAGTTTGTTTGGGCTGCTGTGAAAGCTGTCAATCAAACTCCAGGCCAAGACCGCTTGAAGAGGAGGGTCTCGGTCCGGTTCCAGTCTGGACTGGTGCAGCAAACGGACCAAACACCAAAGGACATGATAGGAAATATGAATTCAAAAGCTAAACTTGTAATAAATCCATCTGCTGATGGTGAGCTGTTCAGGAAGCGACCTGAATAAGCCGTGTTGTACAGTATGTGTGTGTAAATCATTTGGTAACCGTGGTAACACCCTGCAGGATTTTTCTTGATCAATCAGACAATCAAAGTCACATGATCTGGTTTCCCCACGTGGGTCCATGTAGCGCTGATGATGCAGGATGACATCACCAAAACTGTCCAATCAGTGAGCTAACTGTCCGGCTATGGCTCCGGTACCTGGATCAATAATCTCAGGTTCTTTCAGTCCGGGGTCAGAACCCATCTTATTGCCCCCAAGTGTGACCCCACCTGGATCAGATGTGTTTGTGGTTCTGGATGAGTCTTAAAGTGACCAGATCCTCTGAGGTCATGTTGAGCTTCAGCCCTCTCAGCAGGTAACTCGCCTGCTGCTCCAGGTTTGGGACTGTTGGTCGGACAAAGCCAGACATCTGACCTGCAGGTTAACTCATGAAAATAAGTTTTAGTTGCAGCTTTAGACGTTAACTTCATCTGTTTGCTGAGATGTCTGACCCGCAGTAAACATCCTGTAAGACAAGGAGAAGGGAATTCTGGGTAGTGAAGTCCTCACAGATCTGCTTTAGTGTTACTGTTGATCTTTGTCCAGGTCCAGTATACAGCTCACCCTGTGTGTGTGCGTGTGCGCGTGTGTGTGTGTGTGTGTGTGCGTGTGTGCGTGTGTGCGTGTGTGCGTGCATGTTCAGCAGGAGCACTGGTTTGAAAAAGCTCTGCGGGAGAAGAAAGGCTTCGTCATCAAGAAGATGAAGGAGGACGGAGCGTGTCTGTTCAGAGCCGTGGGTGAGTGACACACACACACACACACACACTCCTCAGGTGTGTCTCTGCAGTTCCTCCGGTTACCAGCAGGCGTCAGTAAGACAGCAGGTGAACTGTGAGAGCTGGTTCTGATGGGGTGGACAAAATATTAGAAACAACCTTCATGAGGGCAGGGTTTATTGCAGGAGTGATGTATCAGACTGCATTAGTTTTATTGATTTATTTATTGGTGTATTGATCAGGGACAGTGCACACATGGTGTTGCAGATTAAAATGACAAAGTTATTGAGATCACACTGAAGCTCACACTAAGTTGCCTCTGTACATTTCCTCTCACTGTGCTGTCTGCAACACGCACACACACACATACACACACACACATACACATC
Source organism: Macquaria ambigua (assembly GCA_008360985.2). Taxonomy (NCBI): domain Eukaryota; kingdom Metazoa; phylum Chordata; class Actinopteri; order Centrarchiformes; family Percichthyidae; genus Macquaria; species Macquaria ambigua. Next base: position 1,851 of record VMKM01004539.1, on the reverse strand, counting down.
AGTGACAACAGGAAGCAGACATGTCAGCAGGTGAAGGTAGTCTGTTGGATATGAGAGTCTAACAGGTTGTGACAGTAACGCAGCGCCTCTGTCAGAGTGCAGTGTATGACATGAAGCAGAGGTCACCGGCCAGAACCGAGCCGGCGACGCTGTGATTATTTGGCATTTGATGTAAGCACTGGACTACCGAGGCGCTCCAGAACCTCCTGTCTACTGTCCCTCTGTGACCTGGACGTCTTCTCCTCCTGCACAGATTTCTTGGTGAAAGTAGTTTAAAAAGTAAAATCCTTCACACACAGTCACAGTGTTGTTTAAAAGTGAGGAGTTGATGACAGCTTGTTTATTTCTTTCTGCTTCCTGGATGAGTCTGTAGATGCTCATTACAGCATTAAACACACTGGTTCCTGCATCTCTTCACTGTTAATAATCCCACTGAGAGACAACTGCTGTGACTCTGCACAGACAGCAGAGGGCGCTCTGATACTGACAGACTGTTCACCTGTTCGTGTGTGTGTGTGTGTGTGTGTGTGTGTGTGTGTGTGTGTGTGTGTGTGTGACTGTGTGTGTGTGTGTGACTGTGTGTGTGTGTGACTGTGTGTGTGTGTGTGTGTGTGACTGTGTGTGTGTGTGTGGGAAGGTATGTGGAAATGTGGGTCACTGTGAAAGATGAGGGTTTCTGGTTCTCCCTTTAGGACAGGTCCATTCAGTCGAGTCCAGGTCCTGTTTCAGATTATGTTGCTGCAGTTATGTCATCACACTGAACCTCAGCCCTGTGTGTGTGTGTGTGTGTGTGTGTGTGTGTGTTGTACCTGTAAACACACACCTGTCTTCATGTCGTTATATTAAGAACTCCTGAGTTTCAGTCTTTTGAGTCACATGCTCTGCTCATTTTACCCAGCATGCTTTGGGAGCAGATCTGTGTGTGTGTGTGTGTGTGTGTGTGTGTGTGTGTGTGTGTGAGAGAGAGAGAGCCCCAGCATCCCAACTCTTATTTTATCATCAAATTTAGTTTTGACTTTTGTTTCAGGTGACAGATGAACAGTTTGTAGTAGTGTAGTGGGTGAGAGCTTTCAGTCAGCGTCCATGGTCTTCATCCCGTGAGGACAGTGTGATGTCAGCAGCTCTTTGGCTCTGATGTCAGAGTTTCAAACAGAAGGTAGAACAACTAGGAGGATAAACTTCTGCCACATTAGTTTTCAGGTGTGTAAGAACTCAGCAGCTGTGTCCTCGCGTTCTCTGCAGTGAGACAGGCGTCGTGTCCGTCTGGGTCGACCTCAGCGGTTGTGGAGGCCTCTGTCTATCGGTCAGTGTGTTGGGCGGACAGACAGGTGGACGGTCGTGTCTTCAGGTCACTAAAGCGGAGACAAAATGTCCGACTCTCAGTTCACTTCAGATTCTTCTCACTTCTATTTTCAGAGGCTTGTTTCTTTACTCCGTGCTGCATTTCACAGAAATCATCTGTCTGCTTTAACACACACACAGTCACTCACACACACACACACACACACACACACTCACACTCACACACACACACACTCACACACACACACTCACACTCACACAGTCACACTCACACTCACACAGTCACTCACTCACACACACACACTCACACTCACACAGTCACTCACTCACACACACACACTCACACTCACACAGTCACTCACACACACACTCACACTCACACAGTCACTCACACACACACTCACTCACACACACACACACTCACACTCACATAGTCACTCACACACACACACTCACACTCACACACTCACACTCACATACTCACTCACACACACACACTCACACACACACACACACACACTCACACACACACACACACTCACACTCACA
>VMKM01004538.1:0-15509 GCA_008360985.2 Macquaria ambigua | reverse complement strand
GTCTTTGGGCTCCCAGACTTCAGAGAAAACCATCCACAAGTCAGACTGTCCCACTGGAGAATAGTAGAGGAGCAGAATGACCATTTCAAATCTGCTTCTTTACTGTTTGTGCTGTTTGCTCATTACAAGGTTTACATGTTAGAAAAGAAGTGTCTGCATGCTTGTAATAAATGTTGTGACAGTTAGGTGGAGGTGTTGTATCAGCTTTGCAATTGCTGCATTTTTCAAGACTCATTCAATAAAACAAACAAAAAACTGAAATAAAACGTGCTTGTGTTTATTTGTCCTCATGAAAACATCATTTACAATAAAAATCTTCTTTTGTAACCTTCACTAGATTTTATTTTTCTCCTGATGTTCATCTAACTCATAATTACAGTTAATCCAGGACACATAGATAACAGACATATTTCTGTTTAGTTCTTACTTGAATATGTATATTTAAATTCAGAAAGCTACATTGTTATTAGGTGTTAATTTGGAATAAAAGCACAACAGAGAGATTAATATTACTTTGCCTGGTTTTACTTGCTTGCAGTAGTTAAGATGTTAGAAAAATCTGATGAAATGAGCAAATGAAAGTGAGTTTTCATCCTCCGTCAGTGAAGCATCACCTCTCTACTCCTCCCTCTCTTCCTTCCCAGGATGCACCTGCAGGCCTCCTCTCCTTATTTATAGCTCCATGTAAATGAAGAGGTCAAGTGTCAGCTCTCTGTAAAATCAGAGGGAACTGTCTCTGACTGGAAACACACTGATGTTTAATTACTGTCATTTGATCAATTATTGACAGTTTACCTCTAATGTGTGTGAATTATGTTCATGTGTTCAGAGTCAAAGCTTATATCCTGTAATAGATGTCTGTTGTTAAAATGTAGAAAACCTGTAAGTCAGATATGAAAATAGAAGATAAGAGACCAACAAATGTGACAAACCATGCAGATTGAACCAAAGCTCCTCCTCCTGTCAGTCACTCTCAGTTTCAGTGTTGTATTAAATTGCTCCTCCAGCACCTCCTCTCCTCATCCTCCAAACCCTCTAATCTGTCAGCAGTAAGCTCACTTTCCAAGTTACAAGGCCATTCTCAGCACACACTGACAACATGCTGGGGACCCTCTGCACTCTCATCACTGCTCTAACATGTAAGGAGGCTGACTTACTGCAGCTTTGACCTCATGTTGGATTCATCAGTCTGTGTGTTTCTCTTGACTCCATGTCATCTTGTTGTTTCCAGGTGTGAGTGGTGTGACGGTGGTGACACAGAAGCCTGTTGTGACGGTGACGAAAGGAGAGACAGCCACCATGGACTGTAACCTGGGGACTGTTACTCTCAGTCCTGCTCGCTGGTATAAACAGACTCCTGGAGGAGTTCCTCAGTTTGTATTATATTTTCATCACAGCTATAGCTCTCCAACATATGGCTCTGGATTCTCGTCTCCAAAGTTCACATCTACTCATCAGTCAACATCAGATTATCGTTTGATCATCAACAATGTGGAGGAGGGAGACTCAGCAGTCTATTACTGTCAAACATGGGACGGCTCTGTTAATGAGTGGGCATCACAGTGATTTACACTGTGACAAAAACCTCCTCACAAACACTTCTGCTTTTTGACCTGCTGATACATCTTGACTGAGAGTGAAGCCATCAGCCAATGCTTCCTGTAACTTCTCCACTTATATATTTAAAATATATTTTCAAACATCTAAACCCTTTTATTGGATTCTCAAATAAATCCTCTATCTATCCTCTATCCTAGTGGTAGTTTTATACAGTATGTCATGTGTACATGCTTTAACACAAAAACAGACAATATGCTCAAAGTAAATGTAAACCGCTAAAACACAAGTTATGATCAATGACACTGTTGTAAAAATCACAGTAAATATTGATGTCTGTTTCTACTCATAAAAAAAATCAAGTTATAGAAAGTTTGCAGCAGCTTCTCATTTGCTGATCAAAATTCAGATAATGTGATAAAACGTTCTCAATATAAATCCTCTGGTGCACATGTAGTGATGAGTGTTACACAAATACTTGTATTAAATATTAATCTAGTTGTATTTTTCCTTCTTCGTGAACAGGTCCAAAGATCATCTGGCAACCAAAAGTTACAAACACTAAAAGTTATGTCATGTGAAGCTAAAACACAATGAATGAAAATGCTACATTCACCTGACAACATGTCGTATAGATTTAGTGATTCATGATGTGTTTCCAATAAATTAAACACAGGAGTCGGAGCATGCTGCTTCAGTGAGAGCAAGTTACTGGAAATGTGATAAAACAGAGACGAGAGATAAACTGTTACATAAACTCAACACCCTGTTTATTATATAACACTGTTTACACATACTGTAATATACAACTGGAAGAAAACATGAACCTTAGGACAGATGAAATTATATTTAGTTTGTGATCATCTCCACTTGATTTCTTGCTAATGTTAGAACACAAGTTTAACAGAAAATGAATTGATACAACAATAATATTCATGAGAAGAGCATCAACATTATTCAAAAGTCAACAGGAACAAGAGAAATATTACTTACTTTCACAAATATGACAAAAACAGTCTGTTCATTCACACACAGCTGAACAATGATCAAATAAAAAAAATGCATTGACCTGACAGATCATCTATAGTCTGAGATTTATGATGCTTGAAGAACAATACGAAGACGTGTTTGTGAACAACAGAAGTTATGAAAAAGCTTTTTGAAATGATCCAAGTTTATAAAGAGAAACCACAAACATGATGTAGTTGATTAATGAATGGAAACAGTGTTGAGTGTTGAAACTCCTCCTCCTCTTCTCCTCTCCTCAGTGTCTTTATAAGCTTCAGTCTCTCTTCTCCTCACACTCCAACCCTGCTCACCTCTCAGCTGGACAGTAAGGGACGTTTACACCACACACTGACAACATGCTGGGGACCCTCTGCACTCTCATCACTGCTCTAACATGTAAGATATTCTTCTGGTTCCTTTTATAGCCCATATTTTCACTCAGAAACCTTTCACTCATGTATCTTTCTGTGTGTGTTGACAGATGTTGATGCAGTGATCGTGCTGACCCAGACGCCTGCTGTCCACACAGTTTCTACAGGACAAGAGGTTGTTCTCAACTGCAACATTGAGAGAGATGATGGAAATTATGTCAGTTGGTATAAACAGGTTCCTGGTGAAGCTCCTCAGTATGTTCTGAGATTTTACCATGGGAGCAGTTCACCCAGCTTTGGATCAGGATTCTCCTCAGACCGATTCAACTCTAAATCCTCATCAAACATAGATTACCAGTTCATCATTAAGCGGGCAGAGGCAGGAGACTCTGCTCAGTATTTCTGTGCTACATGGGACGACTCTGCTGATGCAGCTGTATCACAGTGATTCACACTGTGACAAAAACCTCAATGAGAGACTCACTTCAGCTTTTATCAATTCTGAAAGCATTTTCATAATTGTTATTATCAGTTTGATGCTGATATTTGGACTTTAACAAAACCATGAAAACAACATGATGCAACAGAAGATCCAGAGTCAGTCCTCAAGTCCAGCAGTGTTTTGGAATATAAGCAGACTGATGAAGGGAATGAGATGTTGACAGTGAAAGTTGGTCTCAACAGGATGTTTCAGTTCCTCTCCCCTCAATAGTGAGAGTCAGGAGGTTTTTGTACAGCCATGTGTACAAACTGAATCACTGTGGTATTCGGACAAGGCACCAAGCTGATTGTGACAAGTAAGCACTTTTTAACTGATCATAAAACAAGACAGATTTTCTGTTTCTGATTCAAATCAAGAGAAAATAATCAACTTATATGTTGCTAATTGTTTAAAATATTTAACATGGTGTCCAGTGAATAATAGATTGACTTTTTTACATCTGCTTTGATACCAGACTGTGTCTCTGAAGGCAAAGGAAAGATCTGCAAATGATCACAATATTTTAAATAATTCCTACAAAAACTTAAAATATTTTTGATGGCTGAGGAATTTTTAACTGTTGGGCAAAATTTACAAGATTGTACTTATTTATTATCACAAATCACAATTTATGACAAGTTTTACATTATAAAACCCTACGTTAAATAATTTATCAAAAGTATATTACTTTGTGATATCAATACTAAATTACTGTGCTTGTAATCTTCATTTACTAATCTTCTAAAGTTCAGGGATACTTTGAATTTACATGAATATCATTTTGGCTGTTTTAATTTTCTTTGGTGGTCAGATAGACATCACAAAAGAAAAGTAACTGCTGATACAATTTGTCACACAGACTGATATAATTATATTTTAATTAAAATACTTTTTTGTAAGACAGAAGGTGACTATGAATTTGTTTCCAACATAAAAATTATACTGAAGGAATCAAAATATTTCCAAATTCGTGATTGTTAGATTTTGTTTTAAAGAGGAACACTGCTTACGTTTTAGGTGATGATTTCGAAATGTTGTCGGCGATGTAAAATGCTTTACTTCTTCAGTGTTTGTTAGATTGTCAACACAACTACTAGATTAATCTGTTACTGTGATGCATTTTATTGATGAATTGATTCCTAGTTATTTGATGAATGTCCTTCGTGTATTTTTAGGCTCCAGCCTCCCTCCTCCTGTCCTGACAGTCTTCCCTCCGTCCAGTGCTGAGCTCCAGTCCAACAAAGCCACTCTGGTCTGTCTGTCCAGTCAGTCTGTGCCTTTTGCAGATGTGACCTGGTTGGCTGGTGGGAGTCCAGTGAGCAGTGGGATCTCTACCAGCACCGCTGTTCAGCAACCAGACCAGACTTTCCAAATCAGCAGCTATCTGGCCATCCAGACGTCAGACTGGAACCTGGATAAGGTTTACACATGTAAAGTGTCTTTGGGCTCCCAGACTTCAGAGAAAAACATCCACAAGTCAGACTGTCCCACTGCAGAATAGTAGAGGAGCAGAATGACCATTTCAAATCTGCTTCTTTACTGTTTGTGCTGTTTGCTCATTACAAGGTTTACATGTTAGAAAAGAAGTGTCTGCATGCTTGTAATAAATGTTGTGACAGTTAGGTGGAGGTGTTGTATCAGCTTTGCAATTGCTGCATTTTTCAAGACTCATTCAATAAAACAAACAAAAAACTGAAATAAAACGTGCTTGTGTTTATTTGTCCTCATGAAAACATCATTTACAATAAAAATCTTCTTTTGTAACCTTCACTAGATTTTATTTTTCTTCTGATGTTCATCTCACTGATAATTACAGTTAATCCAGGACACATAGATAACAGACATATTTCTGTTTAGTTCTTACTTGAATATGTATATTTAAATTCAGAAAGCTACATTGTTATTAGGTGTTAATTTGGAATAAAAGCACAACAGAGAGATTAATATTACTTTGCCTGGTTTTAGTTGCTTGCAGTAGTTAAGACGTTAGAAAAATCAGATGAAATGAGCAAATGAAAGTGAGTTTTCATCCTCCGTCAGTGAAGCATCACCTCTCTACTCCTCCCTCTCTTCGTTCCCAGGATGCACCTGCAGGCCTCCTCTCCTTATTTATAGCTCCATGTAAATGAAGAGGTCAAGTGTCATCTCTCTGTAAAATCAGAGGGAACTGTCTCTGACTGGAAACACACTGATGTTTAATTACTGTCATTTGATCAATTAGAGACAGTTTACCTCTAATGTGTGTGAATTATGTTCATGTGTTCAGAGTCAAAGCTTATATCCTGTAATAGATGTCTGTTGTTAAAATGGAGAAAACCTGTAAATCAGATATGAAAATAGAAGATAAGAGAATAACAAATGTGACAAACCATGCAGATTGAACCAAAGCTCCTCCTCCTGTCAGTCACTCTCAGTTTCAGTGTTGTATTAAATTGCTCCTCCAGCACCTCCTCTCCTCATCCTCCAAACCCTCCAATCTGTCAGCAGTAAGCTCACTTTCCAAGTTACAAGGCCATTCTCAGCACACACTGACAACATGCTGGGGACCCTCTGCACTCTCATCACTGCTCTAACATGTAAGGAGGCTGACTTACTGCAGCTTTGACCTCATGTTGGATTCATCAGTCTGTGTGTTTGTCTTGACTCCATGTCATCTTGTTGTTTCCAGGTGTGAGTGGTGTGACGGTGGTGACACAGAAGCCTCCTGTTGTGGCAGTGAGGAAAGGAGAGACAGCCACCATGGACTGTAACCTGGGGACTGTTACCAATTATCAAGCAATCTGGTACAAACAGATTCCTGGAGGAGTTCCTCAGCATGTACTGAGGTTTTATCAAAGCTGGAGCTCTCCAGCATATGGCTCTGGTTTCTCGTCTCCAAAGTTCACATCTACTCATCAGTCAAAATCAGATTATCGTTTGATCATCAACAATGTGGAGGAGGGAGACTCAGCAGTCTATTACTGTAATACATGGGACGACTCTGTTAATGAATTCGTATCACAGTGATTTACACTGTGACAAAAACCTCCTCACAAACACTTCTGCTTTTTGAGTGTCTCACACTAATGCTCTCTATAACTACTCTCATGAGACTTTAAAATTGCTGCAAACCAGTTTCCTCAATCTATTCTTGAATATCAATTTCATATAAATGTATTCTTTCTAATCTCTCTCATCACTAAACATGAAGAAATAATTCTGGTCAATGTTTGTTTTCTTTTGCTTTTCATCTTGTGTCTTTCATTTGCACTCGACAGTGAAAAAACTCCAGTGAGTGATAAACAAAGATAAGCACAGAGATTCATTCTTGACCTTTGGGACAAATACATGTGGTAAATATTAGTTTATTAGTATTAGTATAATATTAGAGGTGGGTTCTATGGGACCTCCAACAACAACAAAACTCAGGGTCACACTTTTACAGGACAAAATACACAGCCTGAGGAGTCCACTATAGCATGAGCCATCTTTCTGTGTAATTACTTCTTTAACATTATATCAGCTGGTTTGATGAAATTTGATTGTCTGAAGATGACTTCTGGCTGCAGCAAGTTAAACATAAAAGTACTCTTATATCACCCCTGCAGTCAATAACACTCATGCAAGTTTTGTCTGAATGGTGCTCATTTGAAGGAGAACATCTTCATCATTAACATTAGACTGAATTCACTGATGATATCTAAACCTCTAAACCATGAAAACAACATGATGCAACAGAAGATCCAGAGTCAGTCCTCAAGTCATCACCTGATTGTATGGACTAATGAGAACCGCCAGGGTATTTAAACCAGGCCGTTCCTAGGAAGGGCCGCCAGTTTGTCTTGGTTTTCCCTGTGAACGTTTCCCTGAGAACTGTGTATGGACTTTTTTGTTACTCTGCCTCTTGCCTGCTTCTAGTCGGTTTTATTATCTACCTGGATTTGTTGGACCTTGATTGTCTGCTGTTTGGACCTGTTTGCCTCACCCACGTCTGAACTGTGTTGTGCTGGATTGTTTCTGAGTTCTCTAGTAAAGAACTGTTCTTACCTGCATTCCTGTCTCCCGTGTGTTCCTGCACTTGGGTCTACCTGCTCTGCTCAGCCGTTACAGTTGCTAAAATATTGTTATGTGTTACTTCTAACAGACCTTTCATTTAGTTGACTTGTGCACATAATTTAACATCAATGTTCTTTCCCATAATTCAACTGCACCATTTGATTTTTGATCATCGCTTAGATTTTTATGTTTCAGGTTTTACACTATTAAATTCATGATTTTCTCTGTGTTCAAGAAGTTTAAGAGTGATTGAACTCAAAGTGCAAAACACACCTGCCCCTGCCTGGCACGTAACAATGATGTAGCTGATTTATGAATGGAAACAGTGTTGAGTGTTGAAACTCCTCCTCCTCCTATCAAACCAGACACCAAGATTCCTTGTAACAGGCTTGATATGACCCTAAAGGGAACCAGCAGATGGCAGAATTTGTTTTGCCAACTGCTGGGACCCATTGATGAGGATCTCTGTTTTGTCTGAGTTCAGCTGAAGAAATTTGTTTGACATCCAGTTTTTGATCTCATTAAGGCAGTCGGTAAGTGAACTCAACATTTCAGGGTTTGTGGATCTAACAGGCAAGTACAACTGCGTGTCATCAGCATAAAAATGAAGCGAGACACCATGTTCATGAATGATGTGCCCAAGGGGAAGCATGTATAATGAAAATAAAACTGGTCCCAAAACCGACCCCTGAGGCACACCATACTTAACAGACGAAAATGAAGAGACATGGTTGTTCACAGAGACACAGAAACTCCTATTGGACAGGTAAGAAGAAAACCATTGTAAAGCTCTGCCTGATATCTCCACCCAGTGTCTCAGTCTGTCTAACAAGATGCTGTGATCGATCGTGTCAAAGGCTGCGCTAAGGTCCAGGAGTACAAGGACTGAGCACATGCCATCATCAGCAGCCATTAAGAGGTCATTGGTAACCTTGAGCAGGGCAGTCTCAGTGCTGTGGTACTTCCGGAAACCAGATTGAAACTTTTCAAAAACGTTGTTGTTTTCCAGTGTAGAGAGAAGTTGCTTAGACACGATTTTTTTCAAAATCTTTTGATATAAAAGGTAACTTTGAAATTGGTCCACAATTTTGAGGGAGGGAGGGATCCAGTCTAGTTTTTTTAGCAATGGGTTCACACAAGAAGTTTTAAAATAATCAGGGACACAACCATTAGACAAGGAACTGTTAAAAACAGAAAGTAAAAACGGCCCGACAGAATCCATTACTTTTAGTAAAAACTTTGTTGGCATCACATCGAGAGGGCTGGAAGACACTCTCATATGTGATACTGTTTCTAAACGTTCAGACAAGGTAATGGGATAAAACTGGTTAAGACTGTCTTGTTGCGAGTGCAGGACATCAGAGTAGGAGGCACTGGGGGTAATAGAGGCTCTAATTGACTCCACTTTATCAGTAAAATAAGATAAAAACACTTCACAGTCAGCATCGCATTCAGCTTGGGCACAAGGAGGGGCTGGATTTACCAGCTGGTCAACAGCCTTAAATAAAATTCTAGGATTATGCTGATGGGTAGAAATGAGTTCTGAGAAATAGTGTGCTCTCGCATCTTTAATCATGATGTTGTAATTTAATAGTAACTCTTACATGATATTGATAAGTGTACGTGGAGGCCAGATTTTTTCCATCTGTGTTCTGCTTTTCTCTTTTGCTGCTGCAAATATTGTGATGTATCCAAGGCTCCTGCTTTCTTTCTGAGGACTTGGACTGAGTTTTAAGAGGTGCAATAATATTTAGTGACAAGCAAATGGAATTGAAACGGTCGGCCAGATCATTGGTGTGGGAATATTCAGACAGGTGCAGGCTATGAGTATCAAACAGTGCAAAGAACTTTGAGATGCTTTGCTCATTAAAGATGCAAGTGCATGAGGAGCGGGGTGTGACAGTACTGACAACAGGTTACCCCACTAGAGCACTGCGCTCCCAGAATGCAGGGTTCCTTGTGGTTCCTAGAGTCTCTAAAAGTAGAATGGGAGCCAGAGCCTTCAGCTATCAAGCTCCTCTTCTGTGGAACCAGAACCCAGTTTGTGTACGGGAGGCGGACAACCTCCTCACATTTAAGAGTAGGCTTAAGACTTTCCTCTTTGATAAAGCTTATAGTAGGGCTGACTCAGGTGACCCCTGAGCCACCCCTTAGTGATGCTGCTATAGGCCTAGACTGCCGGGAGACTTCCTATGATGCACTGAGCTCCTCTCTCCTCCTCTTCCTCTCCATCTGTACGCCCTCATATCCCATCAATGCTTGTTACTAATTCAACTTCTTCCCGTAGTTGTGTGCTTTCGCTCCTCTTTCTCTCTCCTTCTTTCTGCAGGTGTTTCTGCCTCCGGAGCTGTAGAGTCTGGATCTATGGTTGCAGCCACCTGCTGCCCCCGTGTTCCTGCTCAACACCCACTGCTGCTGTTACTGTTGTTGCTCTTATTGTTAGTGTTGCTGTTATAATATTGCTCTTAGTATCATTTCTGTTGTTGTTATCATCAATACCATTACCACAACTATTACATTACATCCCTATGTAGAACTGTATTGTGCTGCTGTATGTTCTCTTTCCTCCTGCTCTCTCTCTCCCGCTCCCCCTTCAACCCAACCGGTCGAGGCAGATGACCGCCCACCCAGAGCCTGGTTCTGCTCGAGGTTTCTACCTGTTAAAAGGGAGTTTTTCCTTGCCACTGTTGCCTAGCGCTTGCTCATGGTGGGAACTGTTGGGTCTCTGTAAATATAAAGAGTTGGTCTAGACCTGCTCTACTCGAAAAAGTGCCCTGAGATAACTTTGTTATGATATGGGGCTATATAAATAAAACTGAATTGAACTGAATTGATTCACAGCTAAAAACTATACATTTGTGATCAGATACAGCCATATCCAGTAATTCCACAGAGCATATTTTTACACACAGGGTAAAAACAAGGTCCAAGGTGTGGCCACTGGAAACAGTGTTGAGTGTTGAAACTCCTCCTCCTCCTCTTCTCCTCTCCTCAGTGTCTTTATAAGCTTCAGTCTCTCTTCTCCTCACACTCCAACCCTGCTCACCTCTCAGCTGGACAGTAAGGGACGTTTACACCACACACTGAAACATGCTGGGGACCCTCTGCACTCTCATCACTGCTCTAACATGTAAGGAGGCTGACTTACTGCAGCTTTGACCTCATGTTGGATTCATCAGTCTGTGTGTTTGTCTTGACTCCATGTCATCTTGTTGTTTCCAGGTGTGAGTGGTGTGACGGTGGTGACACAGAAGCCTGTTGTGACGGTGACGAAAGGAGAGACAGCCACCATGGACTGTAACCTGGGGACTGTTACTAACAGTGCTGCTCGCTGGTACAAACAGATTCCTGGAGGAGTTCCTCAGTATATGTTGTTTTTTTATCATCCCAATAGCTCTCCAACATATGGCTCTGGATTCTCGTCTCCGAAGTTCACATCTACTCATCAGTCAACATCAGATTATCGTTTGATCATCAACAATGTGGAGGAGGGAGACTCAGCAGTCTATTACTGTCATACATGGGACAGCTCTGCTAAAGAGGAGGTATCACAGTGATTTACACTGTGACAAAAACCTCCTCACAAACACTTCTGCTTTTTGAGACTCTGACACTTGTCAACTGACAAAACAGCCATCAAACAAGCTCAGTGTAACAACACACTATGTACAATAAAAACTATATATTAAATTGCAATTTGCACACACTTAATAAACTAAAACAAAGAATAAGCACCAGTACACCAGCTTTGTGCATAATATCTGAGTTTGACATGTAAAACAGGCTTTAAATGCTACTGTGTCTTTCCACTTAACATGATTTAGACATAGAAAGTTTACAGAAGCTGTTCTGAAAACCAAAATTTGATAAATATTTTTGAGGTAGGTAGTGATGATTGTTACAATTTCAGATGATGTAAATCTGACAGTAATCTAATTACATTAATCATGTTTCATAGGCAGACCTCAAGCCAAACAGCAGCTAAAACACGAGCAAATAAAAATAACCTGCCTACAGGTCATGTAGATACAGACATTTTTGATTAGTTTTTAATAGTATTATTCAGAACCATCTGAATTAATAGCAAACATGTTTACCTGCTGAGAGGAATATTTATAAGAATAAAAACACTGAGATGAGATTTACACTCTGCTGTTCATCTACATGATAAACAACTCTGAGATCTTTATAAGACAAACATAAAAGCCAATGACAATATATTTATCCCGTTTTTTATATGATTAATTAACAAATAACACAGAAAGATAAAATGAAATGGATCTGATTTTACCATTTTTTGGATACATTTCTATGAGCAATAGAAGTTGTGGTGGAAAAAGTGAGCAAATAAAATGAAGATCCAACAAGCCGTTGTTTTTTGTATATTTAATTAAAGGTTGGGTAGGCAGTTTTCTTTAGGCGTCATGGGGCAAAAATGCCATATTAACTGTGCTGCATATTGTAATTCAAGTGGTCTGAGAGCAGACCTCTACTTCAGCCCCCCGTCTTGGCTCTGTCATCAGGCTTCAGAAAATCTAGCCCGTGACGGGAGACTTTAGCCAATCACAGGTTATTTCAGAGAGACGGTGTGTTTGTATTGGCTAAGCTACAAGAGCAGATGTGTGTGCACATGATGAAAGCCTGATTGAATGGCAGAAAATCCTGCTGAACATCCTGAAACTTGTGATAAATTTCCACTACGTCCTCTGCCTACAGCGGTGTATAGCACAAAACAACCCGTCCCGGCTCCACACGGAGCTTCAGGCTCATTACGTTCAATGCCATGGCGCTCGCAACAACGACTGGCAAAGAGACATGATGACAAACAGGGGGGAATAACTTTTGACGGGGGACAGTGGTGTGTGTGTGGTGTACTAGCCTCTCTTCCTGCTGCTGGACGGCGTTGCAGCTGCCTCTGAAGCCTGTGACGCTCTGCTCTGCTGCCGCGAAGTGCTGGAGGGGCGTCTTTGAGAAAACAGGTCACGGCGGGAGGGACTGCGGTCTCGGTGAGGCTCACGCCGTGGAGAGTGAGCCCTGCAAGGGATACGGTGTTGCGGGGAACCGGCTCCTTCTGCTGTCGGTTAGAAGTCGTGGGTTTGGTGGGAGGGGCTTAGCGGAGTGATACGAGGCAGCAGAGAGAGAGGCGGAAGGTTTTGCATAGGTTGCACAGATTTTGCCTACCACAGCTTTAAGCAAAGAATGAAACAATCAAATAAAATGGTAAATATGAATAAAAGTAACTAAAAGGAAGAGCAAGAAAGCACACAGAGTCAATCCTATTTCAGCTGAAAGGACAGAGATCATACACCAACATGCATAAGTCTGACCGCGAAGGGAAGATGCAGTCACATATTTATAACCTCACAATACATAGTAGACAAAAGAAAGGCACGGGTACCACAATAACCTCTAACCCACATCATGTCTGTCTCTAGCTAAGTGTTCTCACCCAAGGATGAGAACACAGGGCAGACTGTTCTCCTAACACCCCAAACAAGTTGTCCTTCAGTAATCAAACCCAAACAAGATACCAATGTACCTTACGACAGAGATGACCCAAGACAGAAATTATCAAAGTATCTAGAGTGCAGACAGAATAAGTAAAAAACAAGTTATTACTTAAAAACATATCTAGTAATAGGAAATGAGAAATGTTGCCCTTACAGAGGTTATCAAAACGAAGAAATTATTTAATGTGGAACTGCATGCATACTATGAATGGAAACAGTGTTGAGTGTTGAAACTCCTCCTCCTCCTCTTCTCCTCTCCTCAGTGTCTTTATAAGCTTCAGTCTCTCTTCTCCTCACACTCCAACCCTGCTCACCTCTCAGCTGGACAGTAAGGGACGTTTACACCACACACTGACAACATGCTGGGGACCCTCTGCACTCTCATCACTGCTCTAACATGTAAGATATTCTTCTGGTTCCTTTTATAGCCCATATTTTCACACAGAAACCTTTCACTCATGTATCTTTCTGTGTGTGTTGACAGATGTTGATGCAGTGATCGT
Organism: Macquaria ambigua; assembly: GCA_008360985.2. Classification (NCBI taxonomy): domain Eukaryota; kingdom Metazoa; phylum Chordata; class Actinopteri; order Centrarchiformes; family Percichthyidae; genus Macquaria; species Macquaria ambigua. The sequence continues at coordinate 2,044 of VMKM01004538.1, read as the reverse complement.
GCTGACCCAGACGCCTGCTGTCCACACAGTTTCTACAGGACAAGAGGTTGTTCTCAAATGCAACATTGAGAGATATGATGGATATTATGTCAGTTGGTATAAACAGGTTCCTGGTGAAGCTCCTCAGTATGTTTTGAGATTTTACCATGGGAGCAGTTCACCCGACTTTGGATCAGGATTCTCCTCAGACCGATTCAACTCTAAATCCTCATCAAACATAGATTACCAGTTCATCATTAAGCGGGCAGAGGCAGGAGACTCTGCTCAGTATTTCTGTGCTACATGGGACGACTCTGCTGATGCAGCTGTATCACAGTGATTCACACTGTGACAAAAACCTCCTCACTAACTACTTCTGCTTTTTGAGTCTCTCACACACTAATGCTCTCTATAACTACTCTACATGAGACTTTAAAATGACTACAAACCAGTTTCCTCAATCTAATCTTAAAAGATTAATTTCATATAAAAGTTTAGTTTCTAATGTCTCTCATCACTGAACATGAAGAAATAATTAAATTAATGTTTATCGTTTTTTGCTTTTCATTTTGTTTCTTTCATTTGCACTCGACAGTGAAAAAACACCAATGAGTGATGAACAAAGATAAGCACAGAGATTCATTCTTGACCTTTGGGACAAATACATGTAGTAAATAATTATTTGTATTGATCAGTAAGTGGACCTTGAGGTAAGAATATTAAACACATTTAAACAAAGATGAGTCCAAAAACACGTCATCTCATGTTTTTATACTTTAAAATCATCATTGAGTAAATCCACAGAATCACAAAGGTTACAAAATAAATATTAATTTGGATTAAAACTCACTTTGCTATCTTTGTGATCAGAGAGAATTCAGAGAACAAGAGATAAACATTTGTGTTCACACTATGACTTGCTTCTAATTTAACACTAATGTTGGAGACCCCGGGCCTCTTTAACAGCTCATAAAACACATTGAACTTTGTTTCATCAGGTTGTTACTTCATGACTTTCCCTAATTTAATGAAAATTGCTGATAAACATGATTTTGAACTGACGACACGTTTCAGAAGTTCACCACAGAAAATGACTCATTACTTCTGTTTGGGGTCTCAGAGACGCCGTCTGTAAAACATGATTAAATACAATGGATTTTAAACAGCTCTGTATGTGTGATTGGTGTTGTCAGCACTTTTTATGCAGCACTACTCCTCCCAAATACCAAATAAGTCTACATAAGTTTATGTTATTGGAGTTTTCTAACAGTTTGTTCATAAGAGGTCTAACAGGGAGTTTGACCTCTCTGGAGTTTAACTGACCTCAAACATAACAAACGTCACCATGTGGCAGAACACACTGCACATTTCTTTGCCTATGAATGATTTTTGGCAAACAAAAGGAATATAAAGCTGTTCATGTATAGCCCATATAACATATAAAACATGACATATGTCTTTATTTGGTGTGATAACAAAGCTTTATGGTCATTTCTGTATTTTGTCAGTGACATCAAATGTTTGAGCTCAGTTTGTGGCAAAAGGGAGGGTTACCACTTCTATACTTTTATACATATTGGGAATTAATCAGGCCATAACAGAAAAAAAATATGTTTTATTTTGAAGTAAATATTATTATTATTTTGGGCTGATTTCCACATAGAGCAGTGGGGTCTGTGGGAGATGTTGACAGTGAAAGTTGGTCTCAACAGGATGTTTCAGTTCCTCTCCCCTCATTAGTGAGAGTCAGGAGGTTTTTGTACAGCCATGTGTACAAACTGAATCACTGTGGTATTCGGACAAGGCACCAAGCTGACTGTGACAAGTAAGTACTTTTTAACTGATCATAAAACAAGACAGATTTTCTGTTTCTGATTCATATTAAGAGAAAATAATCAACTTATATGTTGCTAATTGTTTAAAATATTTAACATGTTGTTCAGTGAATAATTTATTTAGTGTTTTACATCTGCTTTGATACCAGACTGTGTCTCTGAAGGCAAAGGAAAGATCTGCAAATGATCACAATATTTTAAATAATTTCTAGAAACATTCAAGTAAAGTT
>VMKM01004537.1:0-15510 GCA_008360985.2 Macquaria ambigua | reverse complement strand
CAAGAACCGAACGCAGGGAAACAACCACACTAGGAAACACCGACAATGACGCCACCGAGAGCAAAGGGAGAGGACCGGTATATATAGGGGAGGAGACAATGAGGGAAACAGACACAGGTGAGTAACAAGACACAGGTGCAATCAAAAAAGGCGGGAAAAGAACAAAGACAGGAAATAAACAGCACACAATGAAACAAGAACAGTAATTTCAAAGTAAAACAGGAAACACAAAACCAAAAAACACAGTCCACACTAGGGTCCTTGGGATCATGACATAAATTTGAAGTTGCCTTTGAGTTATTAAATGATCAGTGTGGCTGAAAAGGTGAACTTTTATCTGATCCTGTGCTGGTTGGCTGAGAGTCACACTGACGTTTATTTACATACTTTAGAATTCTTCATTCACAAATTAAAGTGGTTTTATTGGACTAATGGCCGCTAATAAAACAGCAAGCAGCAGCTGAATTATCTGCAGTCACTGTTCTGTGGATTATGATCTCAAAACCTGAACAATTAATGTGAAACTATCTGATTAGATCAAAACAACGAGGTCACGAGATGATTAACGAGATAAGATACAATTAAAAATATGTTCTGGATATGTACCAGATTATATTTAGTTTCTCCAGCTTCTATAATTGTCTCTACACACATCCTGTTAAATCTGTACATATTAGAAGGAAACACAACCGTGAGGTATTTTACTTGAATATTTCCATTTTATTTTAATAGTTTTAATGTATTTTAATAATAATGTTGAGGTTTGGACTGTTGGTTGTGAAGGTGTCACTTTGGGCTCTGGCTCATTGTGATCGATCAATCAATCAATCAATGAATTAATGGAGAAAAGAATCAGCAGATGAATCCAGAACTAAGATATGATTATAGTACCTGCTTTTCCATGAATGATGAGAAATCATCATCTAATGAGATCAGACAGAATAGTAGAACAAGAACAGGGGACATTTACTACTTTAATACTGGTATTAGTACTTTTACTGCAGTACAGGGTCTGAGTACTTCCTCCAGCTCTGGAGATGGAGATGTTTGTGATAGTTTGGGTGAAGTGAGTCTTTAATCTCTGTGTTTGCTTTAGTTTCCTGGTGTTTCGTTGTGTTGATGCAGTTTAATCAGGTCGGTTTGAGGCCTCGGCGATCTGTGAGAGCTCGCTCCGTTTGCCCAGAGGGGGTGAGGACGGGTGGAGGAGGGAGGGAGGAGGAGGGGTGGAGGGGGGGTGGGTGGGGGTTAAGAAAAGGTAATGTGAGAAAGCTGGAGGTGACAGCCATTGTGGGAAGGTGTGAACGACAGAGAGGAGAGAGGAGGAGGGAGGACTGAAAAGTGCTCCTTGTCCTGTGAGGAAGAGGGACCTTTTGAGGAGGACCTTCACCTCCTTCTTTCTGCCTCCCCCACCTCCCCTCCTCCTCCCCCCAATCCCCCCAATTAGACAAACATTAACATCAATTAAGGGCCCTCACGGGAACACAGGCTCTATATAATTACCTTAATGGGCGGACGCTTTCTCTCCGTCCCTCTCTCTTTCTGTCTCTTTCTTTGGGCCCTCAATCTCTTAAACAAACTTAGAGGGCCTCAGTGGGGGGGGCGGGGGGGGTAAGAAAACGTTGATCGGCAGCGAGGGGGAGTGGGGGGGTCGTTTCCCGTTGGCTTTTGTGGTGCTGGTCTTTCTAAAAGGGCCCCGGCTGAATTGGACCTATTGGCCAACAAACAGAGGAGCTGTTCCCACAGAGAGCCGAGACCAGGACAATACAGACCCCCAACTGAGAGGGGGAGGCGGGGGGGGATAGGAGAGGAGGAGAGAAAGAGAGGGTGAGGAGAGGAGAGAGGGGAGAGGAGAGGAAGAGGAGAGGAAACAAGGAAGACCTGAGAGAGGAGAGGAGGAAGTGAAGAAGAGATGCAGAAGACGAGTGACAGGAGGCCAAAAACAAGAAGACAGATGGGAGAGAAGGAGGCCGAGAGGGAGGACAGGAGGTCTTCAAGAGGGAGAGGAGGGGAGAGGAAACCAAAAAGGAGGACAGGAGGACATGAAGGGAAGGAGGAAAGGAAGAGAAGATGAGTGAGACAGACAAGGAAAACGAGGTGAGAAATAGAGGGGGAGGGAGGAGTTAGGAGAAAGGAGGAGTTAAGAAGGAGAGAACAGAAGTAGAAGGAAGGAAGGAAATAATTAAAAAGAAGATAGAAAGAGAGAGGAGCCCATGAGGGAGTAAAATAAGAGGAGGAGAGGAAGGGAGCTGTAAAGAGAAGAGGAAGAGGCCAAAAGGAGGACAGAAACGAAAATAAGCGAGGAGGGGAGAGGAAATGAGGACGGAGGGAGTAAAAAGAGGAGAGTAATCCAAAAAGGACACCAAGAAAGAAAGGTTGAAAGGAAAGATGAGAAGAGGAGGAGAGGAGAGGATGACTCACTGGTTATCTTCATCTTCCTCCTCTTTTTGTCTCCATCTTCATCTCCATCTTCTCCTCCTTTATCACCACCTTAATTTCTCCTGCCGTCCAGATTCCTCCTCTTCCTCCTCTTCTCCACCTCTCCTTCCTTTCATCTTTTTAACTTCTCCTGAACTAGCCCTCTCATCTTCACCTCCTCCTTATCTTCCACCTCCTCCTCGCTCTTTTTCTCCTCCCCCTGCTCCTTTATCCTCCTTTTCTTACTTGCTTCCTACATGATTCCTCATTTCCTCTTTTCCTTCCTCTTGCTTCTCCAATTTCATTCTTCCCTGCTCCTTTTTCTCCCTCCTCTTCTCTCCTAAACTGCTCCTCATTCCTCCTTTCCCTTCTCCTCCTCCTTCACCTCCTTCTTCATGCTGCCTTTACCTCCCCCTCGTCCTCCTCCTCCTCATCTTGTTCATCTTCCCTCCTTTCGTATTTCCTCTCTACATCTTCCTCATATCCTCCCTCTGACCCTCTCCTCATCTTCTTCTCCTCTTCCTCCAGCTCCTCCTCTCTCCTCCTCTTTCTGTTTTTTAAACTTGACACAGCACAACATACTTTATTTATATATTATATATTTGTTGGCTTAGTTTTTCTACCATTTGCCATCTTTGCTTCTCATTTTCCAAATATAACATATTTATATTCAAAAGGTGAATATAAAGTTATTTAAAAAGTATTTAATAATAATAAAATACACATGTTCATTAAATTCAGCTTATTTTCTCTGCAGTTTAAACACGTTAAAATGTCCAGATCTACATTTTCAGCTCAGATTTTCTTTAAAAAAAACGTCAAATTAAAACACTTTTCCAGCTGTTAAACTGAAGTCAGACCGTCCTCAAAGTGTCCGTCAGCTGATCACAATGCTGATCGATCAATCTGAGAGCAGAAATGTGATGAAAGCAGTGACATCACTACAGGAAGTCAACGGCGTCGGTCTCCCCTCTCAGCTGCAAATGGAGGTTTCTCAAAGTCCTGACTCTTTGACCCGTCAGCCGTCTGCCTCTAGAGGGCAGTAGGTGTTCAGGACCGTCTGGCCCTTCATACACACACGTGTGTGTGTGTGTGTGTGTGTGTGTGTGTGTGAGTGTGAGTGTGTGTACCAGTGAGAGGCTGCTGGTTCAGTTACTGGTCAGACTGGGACCGTCAGTATCTGCATCCACTTGTGTCCAACATCATAACGTTTTCATCACTTTGACAACGCAGTCGAGCGTTGCCATGGCGAGTTGTGTTGTGATGAAATCCTCCTCGTCCAATAGGAACACGGAGAGAGCAGGGAAGTCGGTTTGCTTCTGGGACGTCCTCCTCGCTTCGAGTCTGAACTTTACAAACAGCAAGAAACATGAAGTGAGAAGTCAGGAAGCTGCTGCAGCTGAGGAAGAAGTACTCACATCTGTTACTGAAGTAAAAGTAGTAATACCACAGAGTAGAAGTACTCGGTTACAAGTAAAAATCCTGCATTCAGCTGGTAAAGCTGGAGTTAATATTAATTAGCTTAATCTATAATAATAACACATCCTCATTTATGTGTTGATCATATTTTGTATTAATAATCTGAATCTGTAACGTGACTACATTAATCACAGTGCAGTAAAAAGTACTATATCTGCCTCTGAAATGTAGTAGTAAGAAAATGGAATTACTCAAGTAAAGCACCAATCAGCTGACAGTAACAATATGCTGCATTCAGGTGCTCCTCAGATAATCCGATTTCCAGTTAAGAAGTCGTTCTTCTCACTTCGGTGTGTTCATGAGCTTTTAAGTCGAGGTTTTTTTGGTGCCTATATATCTCCAATTTTTGACTTTCAGTATTTCTAAAATTTCTCCTGCCAGCACTTGCACGTCCCAGCCTCCTTGAATGCATCAGTAGGACAAGTTTTCTTTTTTTGACAAACAGTTAAAATGTTGAGGGTCAAATAAAGCTCTAACATGGACGAGAAGGAAGTCCTTAAAGTGCTCAGAAAACAACTGGGCGAACTTTATCTGCCGAGGAAGATCATGTGACCTGAGTGAAAGCTCCAGAACTGATACTAAATGGACCTTAAAGTGTGATTGTTTTTTTGTTTGTTTTTTATCAACTAGTTAAATGTTGATCATTTTACAGGGGTCGCACAGCTTTTTTTCACTTTTCAAGGTACCTAAAACAAAACATTTCCAGACTCTCGAAGCCTTTAATTGTCACTATAAATGTCAGGAGACAACAAACAAATATTTATTTCAAATATTAAAAGATGTTTGGTTTCCATGAGTGATTGTGTCGATGATGAAACACCAGATCATGTTGAAAAATCAAAGTATTTTTCAAGGAGTATATTCAAATTCAAGCATATTCCTAACCTTGAAAACATAACGGTTAAAATCAAGCATTTTCCAAACTTTCAAGACTTTGTATGAACCCTGTTATAAGTGTACTGAAATGGAGGGAATGAAATTACTGTAATGAAAACATCTACAGTCTTCGTTCATATGAGGAGAATATTTGATCCTTTTTTAACCCGGGTGTTTGTCTCTTCTCTGTCTCAGAAATAACCGACGTATCAACTGTAAACACAGAAAACAGAAGTGTTTCTTTCAACCTTTTTCCCTCTTAAGTCTTGTGTTCTGGTTCCTGGGATTCTTCTGCGGTGAAACGTGACAAACGGTGAACGTTAGCAGTGAAGCTGTCAGCAGACTTAATTAATCAGACTGATTTCAGGCAGCAGAAGTACAGTGATTTGAAAGATTGCGGTGCGTTCGAGGAGTTTTCAAGGAGTTTTTGATGGTGAAAGTGCAGAAATTTTTTTTTCCCCTCCAAATTGCAAGTAGAGAGGCGTGTTACATCAGAGCTCACATTTACATTTCACACTCCAATCATTTGAGCTGATAGAGTTAACAGCAGGAGAAACTGAAATTCTCAGATCAACATTGGAGCTGGTAGGTGGTGGAACAAAAGATGAAGAAAAATATTTTATTCAAGACAACAGTAGATCTGGGAGAGGAGGGGGGGGGGTCTGTTTAAAGGTGACATCAGTGTGAGGTCAGGGGCCAAAGGTCACAGCAGCCGGATGAAAGATGTAGAGGAGGAAGACGTGGCAGATGGGAAGGTGTCGGTTTGTAGCAGCAACTCATTTGTCAGCACTGAAAGTACTGTACTTAAGTACAGGTTTGAGGTACTTGTACTTCCATTTTATGATACTTTATACTTCCACTACATCTCAGAGGCAAATATTATACTTTTTACTGCACTACATTTATTTGATACGTAGACAAACGTCTGGACATAGTTTTATATTTTTGCAGATTCTGAGCTTCTTCTTTCAGTCAGTATCAGGTGTTATACATCATCTGATTCAGGGGAACCTGCTCTTTCTCTGTGCTGCAGTGTAAAGTCTCCATCATGCATTACCTTTGTGTGAGTACACCATATTTGACATAAAAATACATTTAAAAAACGCCCAGCGAAAAGAAAACGTGTGTTTTGTTGAATAACTCCTGGGAGTTTGTGTTGTTTGAATGTGAAAAGTTGTATTTGGTGTTTTGGAGCTCCATGTGAAGTTTGGTGCAGATACATATTTTCCTCAGTGAGTTACAGACATTTATTGGATGTCGTCCTGGGCGTTTATTCAGTAGACAATGTGACAATATTTACATTTTGGTGCTGTCTTTATATTTTGGTCAATATCACCTCTGAGAGTAAATATCAAGGTGTTGTATATCATTGGAAAATAGACAACCTGATCTGTCCATATATTTCCATCACAGTGCCAAATGCGCCACGTGTTTGTTTGTTATTTATGTCAAACATGTTATGCTCACACAAAGGTCATGCATGATGGAGACTTTACACTGCAGCACAGAGACAGGACACGTTCCCCTGAATCATGTGATGTATAACACCTGATACTGACTGAAAGAAGAAGCTCAGAATTGCCAAAAAATTAAAACTGTGTCCAGACGTTTCTTTGTCTGTGTATCAAATAAATACATTCATGTGCAAATTTCAACTCAAGTGGGCCAGTGAGCTCACGTGATCACATGCACCATAAATCGGCCCTGATTGTCGTAAATGCACCATTCAAGCTGAGAATCACACGGTTCAGACACAGTTTAAAGTTTGTCTCTGTCATAAACGGTTCCAAAGTTATTTAATGTTTTGTAGAACATGTCTAGCATAGCATCGATGCTACGCTCAGTTCTAAAGTTACTTTGCAGATTCAGATTACTTAAACGTGTCCGGCAATAGATAATTATCTTCTTAAATGGAAATATTCTGTTTACCTACTAACTTCTCAGGTAAGTGTCTGCCTGTTGGTTGTCACACTGTGCTGCACTGAAAGGAAAGTGCTGGAAACCTGGAAGGTGACAGAAAAAAATGAGTTTGTCAATCTAAAAAGCTCCAGTAAGATTTCGGATAATGGTGCAAAAATAAACACCAGTGTGGTCCTTTAAAGAACAAAGCTCGCCATTGCTTCATTCTGGCAACTTCAAAAGTGCAAAATGACAGTGAGAGGCCCCAGAAGAGAGGTACTAAGAGCGTGCAGCTGAAAACAAGGTGACATTTGTTAGTGATTGGCTGATTGACGGCAACGAGTTTATTGTTGAGCAGCCAGTTGGACACACGGCTCCCACTAGAAACTTGGCTCACACAGAGACAGCTGTATTGGAAAATGCAGCTTGTGCCAACTGTGGTAATATCTGTCGTTCTCTGTGGAGCTTCATTGAGGACGTGTTTGTGTGAATTCGTGCCCCACATCCCCGTCTGCAGGCGCCTTTCTGCTCCAAACAGCACATCCGAACTCATTCACGAGCGGCTCGCTGCTGCTGAGGCGCAACACTGAGCGTCAGAATATTCACATCAACGGTTTCCTTTTATTCTGGGTGTTCAGAGTCTTCATGTGGAAACGTGTGCTGCTGACAACAGAGACAGGAACGCAAAAAATACAAAATACAAGCTTTAACAAGACTAAAAGTCCACAGCAGCACCTCGAGGCTGCGACGCTCATTACACAACATTACATGTTGTTGCCTAAAGAGTTTATCCACTGGACCTCACCAAACAAACGACAGCATTGGTCATTTGGTCAAACACTTAAAATGATCCATGTTAAAGTTTTCTTGTCTTTTTGTGGTCTCAGAAGTTCATGGAGGAAGTAGTCTGGCGTTAGCCTGGGAACCAGGCGAATCTGCGAGCTCATGTTTTATTGCCTCTGCCAGATGCGTCCCCCCTCCCATTGAGACAGATTTCCAACCGACCAATCACAGCTGTTTATCTAACATGGGGTGGGTTTGATGCGATGACTGTACAGAAGAGCATCGTTGAGGCATTTTTGTAAACAACCAAGATGGCTGCGGCTGATGTGGAACGTTCTGAATCCGCAGTATTAAAAGAACTGGACGGAATATTTTCTCTAAAAGAAGAACAAACAGCTGCACTTAAAGCTGTTGATGATAAGAAAGATGTGTTTGCCGAACTTCCAACAGGATTCGCTCAGAGCTACGTCACACGTTTGTTGCTCTGATTGGTTGTAGGTTTGTCCAGTTGCGTCCAGAAGCATTTTGGTCTGCGCCCGTTTATAACGTCCCTTGGAAATTGAAAATGAACTGAGGCACAACACACAAAGACGCAAGTGGCCGTGAATAGATGCAAATTTGCTCTACGTGACACGAACTGAGGCGAAGACGAATCCGGTGTTGTTGAAAATGTTTCAGCTTGAATCCATTATGAACTCTACATTCATGAAACGACTTTATAAACATAGAGATGAGAGGAAAACGTAGAGAAACTGGAGGAAATAAGAGTTCGTTCTGAGATCAGTCAGAGGCTGAGGTTGCTAGCTAGCTACAGATAACGTCAGTATAGTTGATACTTTGGCTGTTATTGCCGAATAACCACAGACTGCAAAAATAGTTCAGCAGTCAATAAAGCAAGGTGAAAATGTGCTTTGCGTTCTCTCTAAATACAATTAGGACGACCACTTTCTCTGAGCTGAACTTCAGCCTCCGCTGATTCTACCTTTTTACTGTGAAGCAGCTGCAGGAACTGTCAAACTGCTCTTTTCGTGTGAATAATCACCATGAACGTCTTCCAGGAGAGACTGTGTGCTTCCAGTGTGACATTCAGAACAGATATAAACACTTGTGTTCAGGCAGGACGTTGTTTGAAGCATACTGAGGCCTTTACAGAGACCCTGGGGTTAGCTTAGCTTAAGCTACCTGCTGTAGGTTTAATCAAGTTTAGAGGTTGTTTAAATCTGCATTCTCACATTTTTTGTCATCTGATTTGAAGAAAATCTGCAACCGGTCTGTATTTCTCTCCCTAACTGATATCCAGTTGGTGAACACTTCAGTAATTCCCGTTTTGCATCGCCAACATCCTGTTTCAAAAGGGAAATACACCGTATTACACTGCTGGATGCTTTCAAACTGCATTTTCATTATGCCTGCAGAGACAGGCTTTTCCTGTTCCCTCTCTGACACTTTAAATGCCTTAAACTGTTATTATTTATGCTGCTACAGGAGAGACAGGCTGGTGTGTGGATGTTAAACTCCAGTCAGCGAGGTTAGGTTGGCTTGGGTTATGCAGTCGTGCAACCTGCTGTTGGCTGCGATTCAAAAACTCAAATTACTCCGGTGTTACACTTTAAGTCTCGGCAGCACATTTGCGCCTTTTATTTTTCCGCCGCTGAAGGTGATGATTTAAGCTGTCATGTTGCCGAGCAGTTTAACAATGGTTTTATAATAATATTTCAGAAAACTCAAAAAACATCCTGGACTGGGTCTGTAAAGTGCTTCAGTGTTTGTGCCTTTTGTGTGTGGCTCAGCGAAGGTAACGATTTAATCTGACATATTTCGGAGCAGCAGAATAATAATATTTCAGCGTGGTCTTTCTTAATAGCGGGGGAGAACAAAAGGCTGCAGGCCATTCATCTGGCTGAAGGCTTACTTTGACACCGGCTGCTCCGGGCTCGGCGGGGCTCCACAGAAGGAGTCGGGGAGTTTAGACGAGCTGCTGCTCAAACGCACTGACAGGGAAACATTAGCTGGTCCTGCGGCTGGTTGAGGTCACGAGTTTGAGTCCCCATGTACTGTGGTTCATCCTGGCAACGTGCTCTTGTGCAAGATGCTGAATCCCTTCCAGCTCTACATGCTTGAACTCAGTCTGAAAAAGACTGTGTCCTAATGGGCATCAGTGGAAGGTCACTAGAGTCAGAACCTTGGGCTCATGGGAGTGTGCAAAACAGAAAAGGTTCATCCTCTGGGGAGCAGGAATGTGCTCAGAAAATTCAATATCAGTCTGCCCAAGAAATCTTTATATTTGTTGTGTACAAGCGACAATTTTTGGCCTGATGATGGCGCTACTAGAAAGGTCAGGTGTCACCAGAATCATTAGGATTCATCCTCTGAGGAGCAGGAATATCCACAGGAAATCTTGTACCAAAGTGTTGGATGATCCGGGCTGACATCACTGCGTCAGGTTTGTGAGAGGGCTACTTCAGATACCGGTGAGATAATGAAATAGGATCGATACGAGTTTGAAGGTTTATCATGTAATACTCACAAACAGGATTTCACAGCTCGGGAAAGTCACACCAGCAACCTTTTTATCTTGAGGAAAACAGCAGAAAAACAGCGTTCATGTTACATAGTAATCTATCAGGAACGTGTGCTTCTATGTGATTGTCCAACGCAGCACCTTGATGGATGACTCTGCATTTTATTGCAGGTTCAAAGTTCAAAGCATAATACGAAGTACATTATCAGTTCTTAGAGCCGCTCCAGCTGTCATATTTGAACAAAGTAACCACGGTTTTGCACGTAGAGATTGAAAAACACATTCAAACAGTCTATGAAAATGTGACGAAATATTTACACTCAAACGTCCACTTTTTCTGAATGTCCACACTGGTTGATGACCTTTGACCCCTTCCCAGTCGATGCTGTGACTGGTTTTGGTCCAGTGTTCCCAGTGTTTATTCAGTCTGTTGTTCAGGGTCAGTCCTAGGACGGGTCTAGCAGCGGCCTTGACAAGACATCTAGTAAATATCTGGATTTATCCAAAGCGCTTTACTAGCGGGTTAGGGTTAGGCAATTTGGGGTTCGGTGTCTTGCCCAAATACACTTCGACACGTGGACAGGAGGAGCCGGGGATCGAACCTCCAACCCTGTGATTGGTGGATGATCTACCTCCTGAGCCACAGCTGCTGTGTGTAGATTCTGTCATAGCATCCACATATCTCATATCTCTGGAGGGGTCTATGTTGTGACCCGAAGACAATCAGAGGTGATTTTAAAGGCGTCAGTATGCTTCAGACAAACATTTTCTGGCAATTACAGCACTCGTCAGTGATTGGTCAGGTGTGTGGAGGTGAGAAAGGTCTGAATTTCTCTCTCAGTCTCTCTGTTTCGGTCACTTTTCATGTAAACATCTGACTGCAACACCATGAACGTCTTTCAGGAGAGACTCTCTTCATTGCATGGCCCGGGTTTTTTCACCCCGGCGTCACGCGTGGTCGTTCTGATTGGCTGTAAACACTTCAGACATATACCCTCCCTTAAACTTTCAAGAGTGGTCTAGACCAGACATCAAAATTTTGAGTGTGACCTGAACGTCGCTGACATTTAGAAGTGGTCTTTACAACAACGTCTAATAGAGAGCCGGTCGTGAACGCCCACTGACGTTAAATGGTGGTCTAGAAAAGACACCGCAGTCATGAGAGGACACGCAGCAAAGATGGAGAGACTGAATAAGAAAAGCTGTATTTCCACTGAATTCTGTCTTTTAACTTTTAATAGTGTTTTAAATGGCAGACTAAAATCACTAGACTTTGGAAGGAAGTAAAGGAAAGAAAGAAGAACAGAAGAGGGAAATAGTAAAAATAAAGGGTGGGAGGAAGGAGGGAAAGAAACCTTCATGTATTACAACTTTCAGGTTCAGTTTAAAAATAAAGAAATGGAACATTTGTTCAGTGTGATTTTCCAACCGGGGAGAAGGCAAATTATGTTTTTGTGATGAAAAGCGTATTTTCGGGTGTTTTGTGTGAATACAGTCTTTGGTGTTTTCTGAGGGAGAAGCTAATGATTTAAACTTGACATGTTGGAGCTTAATAACAGCAGAATAATAATATTTCAGCTCGCTCTTTCATAATAGCGCCGGCAATGAGAAAGAGAGAGAGCGGGCCATTCATGCGGCATGATGGGTAGTTTGACACGGGCTGCTTTTCTGCTCAGCACGATGTTTTCCACTTAGAGACGGCTGGCGAGCGTGCACACACACACACACACATTTTAAGCATGTATGACAAATCCACACATGCACTGTGTATGTTCTTCATAGGGAAGGCTAACAAATGCTAACATATGCTAACACACACACACACACACACAGGCCTGTCATTCTGTGCGTCGAATGAGTTGACGAGGAGCATTTAAAGCTCGCTCTCTTGACACACACCCCTCATCTGCAATGACAGCTAGCAAGCTATTATTAACACACACACACACACATACAGGTATGCACATCAAACTGACAGCTGGGCTATTAACCCCCGGCCCTGCCTGAACCCTCACATACATCACAGCAGGGCATACATACATGTCTGTGTGTGTGTGTGTGACTGACAGTGGATGGCAGTAGCTCTGCAGCGGCAGTGTAACAACAAAGTGAAAAGCGGTCGACAAAATGAGCAGCATTGCCGTCGACATCGTCGGTAAACACATCGGGAAAAAATATGAAAACAGAGACAAAATAAACACAGAGTTAGTTAAATATTCAAATGTCACCCTGAGCCGGAGATCGACTCGGATTCAGACTGCAGCGACGCCGTCAGGAGGTCATCGTTTCAACACCAGAGGGTCAGGTTCACGTCGTGATCCGCATTCAGGTGGTTTAAGTCGTGAGAACTCTGTTGCTAGGCGACAGCAAAGATGGAGGTGTGAGTGACTTGTGTTTTTTTTGCATTATGGGTAAAGAAAAGTGATTATCTGTAATAATAACACTGTACTCACCAAGTTAATATCTGACAGGTCAACGTTCCCAGGTTCCTGTGTCAAAGGGATACGTACGGGATATCTTTGTAGTTCAAATCACAAAAAAACAAAAGGAGATGGACGTTTCAAATGCAGTTTGAATGGTAAAAATACGTTCAGCCACTGTGGAGACATCAATGTCTAAAGTCAAGAAACCTGTCAGAGGGCGCAGGTTTCAGGGTGTTTAACATCAGGGAAACACATTGAACATTTGACCTAAAAAACATTGCTGAGAACATAAAACCCTTTGAAAGGTCTCCTTAATGTCATATTAAGATGATATTGAGATGGGGAACATAGGACCCTGGAGCATAGATACACTCCCTTTACCTGGAGGTCAAACTATAAAGTGAGCACACCTGAAGTGTCGTTAATAATCCCTCATTATACAGGAAAACTGTGTGCACGACTACAGGAAGTACAGTCTGTAAACTGTGAGAGATGTTTACAACGGACTGTTTGGGAATAAGTTTGTTTACAACCTTACGAAGACAAAAAATGTTTTAGCCCATCAGTGGTGCCGAGGAGTTTTAGTCTGATGTTGCTTCGGTAGTTTTTGGTGGTTTTTGTGCATGTTTTACTTACGAAAATAATTGTGATTCTACATGTTTTAAAACCTACAAACACGTATGTTGTATGATGACAGTAGCAGAGATGAGACATTAACTGGAGGCGATTAAAGTATTTAAATAAATACTTTCTGACATTTAGTTTGGAGGACTTGACCAGCCTATGACCACTCCTAGTTGGCATTACAAACAGAAAATAAAAGTTAATTGAGAAGTCCCATCACTTACTGTGTGCGAGCATTACAGTAGCACAGAACAAGTGTGAACCTCTGTACATCTCCTGAAATTATCATAAACTAAAACTCTACAACTGGGGTCTGTAGCGTCGTTAAACGGACACAGATTTTAGATTAGATTAGATTCAACTTTATTGTCATTGCACATGTCACAGGTACAAGGCAACATATTATTCAAATGCTCATTCCTAAGAGCGAACACAACTTTGAAAGTTTTTTCCATTGCACGAAAATGACGTAGTAGTGTGCGAGAAGGAACCGAAGCAAATGGTTTCGTACGAATGTCTCACACGTAAATTTGGACTTAGTGTGGAAATATCAAAATCAGATTTAATGAGATTCAACTTGGAAAATTCAGATCCGATGCAAGCTGTTTGGGAGGAGGAATCTCTATGTGCTTTTAAGTTAATACGTCCATGCTGCCGTCTCCTACATTCGACAGCAAACACAGAATAAAATCAGTTGAAACTGATGTTACATTTTGTAGCATACATTATGAGACCGCTGCTGAAACACGACGACAAAACAGCGTTTTAGGTTTGGCCTTCTAGTTCTTCTGTCTTGAACCCGGTGTTTGAAGAAACCGTTTGAATCAAAGCTTCTTATTTTTCTTCTGAGAGCACCTTGGATTTGCTTTTTCTCCTTTACTCTGTGGTGTTTTAAGACACAGAAACAGTGACGAGTGTTTTAAAAACCCTTTCTGCTTTGACAGCCTGTCAGGCGTTCAGATACAACCCAAATATAAACTGAATTTCTTCTTTTCTTCTTTCTCTCTGAAGAGTCTGCACACTGTACGCTGAAACTTAATTACATTATTTCTTTTTTTTTTTTTTTTAGTCATTAGATGTTAATTTTCATTTTCCATCACTTTATTGTTATGTGTGGAGGCTGAACACGTACGACGGGCCACTAATTACAGCAGGGAACTGATTAGAGCTGAGTGGCCACCAGATTAACAGCTAATCGAGTGCTAATGTCTGAGAAGGAGACAGCTCCATGTTTGATTAATGAGACAGCTAGCTTAATGTTGTTATTACTACAGAGGGAGCACACACACATGCACACAAGTACAATGACAAAGGAAGTACGCATAGAAAGTAGACACAAACATTCATAACCACAAGTGCTAACCAGTGATTATACACACAAGTGGTGTGTGTGTGTGTGTGTGTTAGCTTGTTGTCTGGTGTGAAAAGTGTCATTTCAAGTACTCCTGTTACTGTATGAAGGAATAATTTATCTGAGAAAATATATAGGTTTTTCTCAGAGTTAAACTTTGATGACCTCTGACACGCAGAGGCCAACATCTCAAAGCTCATATTAGCAAAATAAGCAACCGATTTTGTTGAACCTTTGTATGCCAAAGTATAAATGTAAAGAAATATATCTCTTGAATAAACTGTTTTAACTTTTTGTCCGGTTAGCTATCATGTTAGCTAGCTTGCTAACTGGTATTTAGCCCACTGCTAGCAAGCTATTATGAAAATGTGATATATATTAATGTATATGTATTATGATACATTTTAACCTAAGATGCTGTTTTTATCTAATTTAAGTGGACCACTAGATTTTGGTAGTATTGTAAAAGTCACACTAAACATATTTGATTGATATGTATCTCTAAAGATACGTTCCACTTATCAACATAAACTGTGACAGGAAGTAGCCGCATTTTCGCACATGCACACAACACATCGGGTTTCTGATACAGATCGGGCAGTGACAAGCTAGCTAGCTTGATGAGCTATTGCATGTTCTAGGATAGCTAGCATGTTAGCAGTTAGCTCACCAACAGACATCCTTTAAATGACTCATTGATGAGAGACTGAGGGTAATCTGAGTTACAATGCATAACAGTTACAATGCATAAAGTTAAAATCCTTCTCCTCACCTTCAAAGCCCTAAATGGTCAGGCACCATCATATCTTAAAGAGCTCATAGTACCCTATTACCCCACTAGAGCACTGCGCTCCCAGAATGCAGGGTTCCTTGTGGTTCCTAGAGTCTCTAAAAGTAGAATGGGAGCCAGAGCCTTCAGCTATCAAGCTCCTCTCCTGTGGAACCAGCTTCCAGTTTGTGTGCGGGAGGCGGACACCCTCCTCACATTTAAGAGTAGGATTGACTTTCCTCTTTGATAAAGCTTATAGTAGGGCTGACTCAGGTGACCCCTGAGCCACCCTTTAGTTATGCTGCTGTAGGCCTAGACTGCCGGGGGACTTCCTATGATACACTGAGCTCCTCTCTCCTCCTCTCCCTCT
>VMKM01004536.1:0-15515 GCA_008360985.2 Macquaria ambigua | reverse complement strand
CCTGTCTGTCTGTCTGCCTGCCTGTCAGTCTGCCTGCCTGCCTGTCTGCCTGCCTGCCTGCCTGCCTGTCTGTCTCCCTGCCTGCCTGCCTGCCTGTCTGTCTGCCTGCCTGCCTGTCTGCCTGCCTGCCTGCCTGTCTGTCTCCCTGCCTGCCTGCCTGCCTGTCTGCCTGCCTGCCTGCCTGTCTGTCTGCCTGCCTGCCTGCCTGTCTGTCTGCCTGCCTGTCTGTCTGTCTGGGGATCCACATAAATGAATAAACAGATTGATATTTAGCTCATGAAGCTGCTCTGTGTCCTTAACTGTTAAACGATGGTGACCAAAACTGCCACAACAATAAATGTAGAAGAAATAAGCCCACACTCACAAAACTTACTTCCAGGCATCAAATACTTTTGACATTTTTTAAATTGTGTTCTGCTGAAACAAACTGAAGAAGCTTAACGCCAGAAAGGTTGTGCTGTTTTAATTAATTCACTGTGAGGTACTTTACTTGAGTTTTTCTATTTTCTGCTACTTCATACTTCTACTGCACCACATCTCAGAGGGAAATATTGTACTTTTTACTCCACTACATTTATTTTACAGCTTTAGTTACTTTGCAGATTCAGATTATTAATACAAAATATGATCAACAAATAAATGATGATGTATTAAATTGGATAAAGACTTTATTGATCTCTTGCTGAAATAATGAGCACTTTTACCTTTTGTAAGTATATTTTGATGCAAATACTCTTGTACTTTTACTTTTAAAACTTTGAATGCAGGAATGCAGAGTATTTCTACACTGCGGTACTGCTACTTTTACTTAAGTAAAAAAACAATCAGAGTACTTCCTCCACCACTGCTCCTTTTTATTTAGCAAAAATGGTCAAAAAAGCCAGAAAATGGAGCTTAATGACCTTCAGCTCTCCAGTTTGACCTTTGGGAAAGAAGATCAATCAGTGTTGATCAATGACGTTGATATAATCTGTGTTCAGTCTTGCTCACGTGCTGCGTGTCTCTCCAGGTTTCTATCAGATGTGTTTCAACAACTTCCACAACCGCTTCGGCACCATGCAGGTCTTCCTCAGCTTCGGCGTTTACTACGACGGCTTCCAGGACCCCGCCAAGCTCAAGGAGGAAGAGAAGAAGAAGAAAGAGGAAGTCAGCAAAGACCTGAACAACACACTGAGCGTCATAGAGGTGCGACAGGAGAACAGTTAGAACAGCATACGAGTACGAGAAGTTGTATCAGTTAAAGAAAAAGCTGGTGTACACGTAGTTTTCATAGTATCCCTTTTATTCAGATAGTAGTAGTAGTAGTAGTAGCAACTGTAACAGTACCAAAAGTAGTGGTTGTAATAGTAATAATGTGTTGCTTTAGCAGTACTGGTAGTTGTTGTAATAGTACTGGCAGTAGCTAACAGTAATAGTAATATGTGTAATAGTAACAGTATCAGTAGATATTTTAATGGGTGTAGTAGTACTGCTAGTTCATTTTCTTGATGATGTAGTAGTGTAGCACTGCAGTAGTTATAATAGTAGTAATAGTATTTTCCTTTAATACACAAAGACAGTTCAAAGCACATTACAGTATGCAGTAAAACTGCAGTAACAGTAGTAATACTACTAGTAGCTAACAGTACTGGCAGGGTTAAAGTTGTAGTGTTGTGCAGTAGTAACAGTAGTATTTGTATTGCTAATGGCAGTAGCAGTAATACTTGTAGTATTTGTACTTGTCTGTGTTGTGCTGCTGCAGGACGCGAGTCACAGAGTGGAGAACTTCGTCTTCCACATGTTCCGCTACTACAGCTTCGGCCGCATGAGGAAGAGCGCAGACTACTTCCTGCTGCTGTCCAACTCGCAGTACATCACCTGGTGGTCGACGGCACTCAGCCTCCTCATCGTCACCTCCGGCTACCTGCAGCTGCTCTTCCTCAAAAGACTCTTCATCACCAAGACCTCCGCCGAGGAGGAGAAGCCCCGCTGCTGACAGACGACCCAGACCACACTAAGAGGCTGTGCTGGCCATGCGTCTCTCTGGTGTTGTGTTTGTGTACTTGTATTTCTTTACACAGTATAAATAAACTTTACTGTTAGATGATGATGTGAAGAGTTTGTGGTGTTTTCCTCAGACCAGTAAGGTGCAGTCAGGTCCAGCTCAGCCGACACTGAAGGAAAGAAATCTAGTTGTCTTCGCTGACTTACTCAACTTAAACCTCTTTACCACAGTTAGGGGCCCAGGGCGTCCACCAGAGCTCGCCGTTCTGGGCCTCAGCCTGCGCGCCGAATCGCCATTATTCATTTCTCTGTTTTGTACTCAGCGTACAGACATGTTGAAAAGAAAACAAGTAAGCTTACTCGCAAATTTTGGAAAATCGAAACCAATTGACTCTGAAGAGCAACCAGAGGCGTCTTCTACCGCAAATGTTAGCTTGACGACAACCGACGCTGATGCTACACCTGCTGGGACTGCTGTCAGCACAAAATCTGTCTCTCTTTGAGGGACGCGCATGTGTAACAGAGTTAGAAATAACCTCTTATGGATTTCTACAAAATTGATATGCTTATCTTACATGTGAATAGTTTTAGAGCCACCTGGTGGATTAATAGCTGCAGAGAGAGTGTTCCTCCGTACCTGCCTCAGCAAAGAAAAATACTTCTAAGCTGGAGGTGGGTGCACGTGAGCGATGTTGCAGTTAATATTTCTGTGTTTAATGCTTTAAAATTGTTTTTGTAACTACCGGTAACGTTCATTTTGATTGCTTATGTGCAGAAATAGTAACTTTATCCACGAGTAGCACTTTTGGTTGCATTCTAAGCTAATGCTAACGTTAGTTAGCCAGCCATGCACTTGCTGGCTGGCTCGCGGCTGCAACGTTTTCTAGTAATTACTTTAGATAATAATCTTTCCACTCTTTGTTACACAGATCTGCTTGCAGTTGCATAACACACTGTTGATGTCGACTGTGTGCTGTTGATTTTTACACCAGGTAGGCTGTGTTAAATGTGGGTTTCACATATTGTCATTGCATGAAAACCTCGTGATTCCAGCTTATGATTTATGTGTTTTGGGTGGAATTAATGCTTTTGTTGTCTTTCATGGGCTAATAGTGTTTCATGTGTATAGTCCATTGTAGAATTTTAGAAGTACATGGTCGACAGCATGAAAGCAAACTTATTTTTCTTCATTCCTAAAACGTTGATGTGAGGTTTTTGTACAACAGCAATAACATGTTGCATTATATAGGAAACAAAATGGCGTTCCATTTATTGTTTATGGATAAAATGTTATTTAGAATGTTGTTAGATTTTTATTGTGAATATAAAAGAAAACAGCTCTTATTACTTATGTGCTCTATCGAAAGTCGTGCATATTACCACTATACGATCACGTTTGGTTTATACTAGAATCTATAGTAAAAGACTACAATAACAGTGTGATGTGAAAATGTATTTAGTCTTTTGTAAAAAAAAAAAGAAAAAGAAAAATAGCTGGAGATCTGCTTGCAGTTGCATAACGCACTGTTGATGACGACTGTGTGCTGTTGATTTTTACACCAGCTCCACAATAAAGAGAGAACCAGAGTGAGAGCAAGTCCTGTGTGGCCGTGCCGTCCTTCCTGCACCATAGACATAAAGGGACATGTCCACCACAAGTCCACAGATAGACACAAGCGGTAACACATGCAACCTCACCCCTAAAAAGTGAGCTCCCCCGAAAACCACGGTAAAGTTCGCACACTGACTCAAGTCTTGAAGCGTGGAACGTCTCCAGGTGTTTCTCAGTCTACCCTGTGGATTGTGGTCCAGGACTTGTCATGTGATGTTAACGGTGTGACCTGTCTCATTTCCACTTCCTTCTTTTGACTGTGGTGGCTTTGTCTTCCTGGTTGGTGTTCCTCCACAGTTCCTCATTTGGGGTTCGGATGGGCCACCATGGCTTTAGGATGTAGCGGAGGCATCTGTTGACGAACACCTGTATCTTGCTTGTGAGTGCCTTGGTGGTTTTCCACGTCTCAGAACCGCAGAGCAGGACAGTCTTCACGTGGGTACTGAAGATACGTAGCTTGGTGTTGTTGGAGAGCTGGTTTGATAACCAGATTGGCCGTTACAGTGGCCAATAAGGTGCTGCAATGTCGGCGAACTTCTGACGTGTGCCGTAAGCACCGACTGTGTCACGTTCAGTCCAGTTAAGATGTCCAGACATTTACCTTTTACGTTTTGCTGCATTTATTGCTTACAGTTATACAACATCATCAATCACACACATAACAAACTTGAGCCACTGAAAGGGGTGAGGAGGCGCCTTTTTCCAAGCTTTGTCTGAGGGAAGTGCCATGCCACTTTGTCCTCCCTGTGTTTCCTGCTTGTCTGTGAGCTCTCTCCCTTCCCACTGCAGTAGACGTGGCGATCCTCCTCTCCATGACATCAGTCACTCACCTGTTCCTCATTCTCTCATCAACGCTACTGGATTTAAACCCCGGCTTCACCTCCACTCTCCACCAGATTGTTCAGTCAGCTTAGTTGGTACAGCTCTCTGTGCCTCGGTACTTTAATCTAATAATCCTTGTGTTGTTTGGCAAAGTGTTTCTAAACCGTTTCTCTTGTGCTACAGGTTAACTTCTCACCCTCCAGTCTGCCACCGCTCTGCTCATCTATCCACTCCTCCAGCCTGCCTGCCAGCTTCCCCCACACCGCAACTCTGCAGCCTCCTCCAGCCAAATGCCTTCTCCGTCTCAGAGCCCTGGAACCTCGGCCACCTCTGGTCTCCGGCCTTCTCCCCGGCTTCAACTCTGACCTACAGCATTTAGCTTTCTTGGTTAAATTTACAAGTAGTTTCATTAAATCCTTTAAACCATACCTCTGTAACTCTGAGTCTGCTTTTGGGTCCAACCATTTACCTACATCGTCACAGGGAGGCCCACAGTCTCAGTCTTGAAAAGCCCTGATCTAGTGTTAGATCAAAAATCATAATACTACAGTGGTAGTAGTACATATTGAATCGGCACCCAGGTATTGCAAATCTGAATGACAGATTTATGTAAATGTGCATAATACGCACATTATAAGTTGTCTAATGGATTCCCTTCAATCAAAAGGGATGGTTCTTTAATAGGAAGATGCCTCAGATTCCACAGAGGAGAAGCGTGAAGCTGCAGAGTGCAAAAGCACAGAGATAGTTTCATTATCTTCAGTCTGCACACCTGAACACAACAGGACACTTCACACCTGCATCCACAGACAGGTAAGCTTCCTATGCAAGATTTAGACTATTCAGAAAAGTACTCTACAAATCATGTCGTGTATTATCACTGTTGTGGAGATCAGGAGTGAAATTAGAAAGTCAGTGCTGATAAAAGTTTTTTGATTGTTTTTTTTTTGCGTGCTGAGTGTGACGTCTCTACACCACAAACACTCCTGAAGTACATGATGTGTGCAAAGGTTTTGTCCCTTTTTGTAGAAACATGTCCTCGTAGTATTCCTCCTCAGACTGTATTTATCAAACATCTCAGAGTAGGAAATCTCACCTAACTGGCCATAAATGATCAGAATGATGCAGTTTGGTCCTATTTTTAGGAGTAAAAGCATCTGATGAAGTGACTCGTATCTCCAGGTTTCCTAACCGGCAGGACCACTTTGAAAAAAAGTTATTTTAACGATTTATACACTATTTTAAATTGTATAGTTTTTTTTTTTTTGTTTGTTTCTGCGTGTCCATATTAAGATAAGATAAGATAAGCCTTTATTGTCCTACAGCAGGGAAAATTTCAGCGTTACAGCAGCCAGCAAGAGTGTCCTATATAGAAATACAATAAAATAAATAGAAGGAAAAAAAAGTTGTTTACATTGGTTTGAATGTGCATGTTTGTGTTTTCTTGATGAATATGTGAAAAGGTGTGTTTATGTGTAGGTTGTTTTATGGCAGAATAAAACCAAACCACACCTGACATAAAGCAGCCCTTTCTGCTGCTATGTAGCTTGGGGCCAGACCCAGACGTGCTTTAAAAGTGATCAGTAAAATCTTCAAATCAATTGTAAATGGAACGGGGAGCCGATGGAGAGAAGCCAGGATCGGGCTGACGTGATGTCGTCTGTTAAAACCAGGAAGAAGCCGAGCTGCTGAATTCTGAACTAGCTGGAGGCGAGAGAGTGACTTTGGTTCAGTATGTAGCCTGCTGTTTGTTCACATGGAGGTTTGCCTGACGAGGACCATTAATAGCATCAATAAAAACTTTTTGGGAACTTGCCAATTTCAGTGTGCAGACAACCTCTCTGTTTTCTTTAAGACTGTGTGGGCTTAGACAAGTCAGATGCAGGTAATGGTGAGTCCACACCTGCTTGGTACCAGCCTCTCGTGGCCTGTCTCTGTGGAATGTGGGCAGCACCACCTGAGTGTCACTTTTGGGAAGTTAGGAGACTTTGAGGAAACTCCGCCCCTCCTGTCCTTCCAAGAAAGCAGCTTGGATCCTTTATGGCTTCTTGATCATATAGCGTCAGCTCATACTTCTAGTGTAAAGACCGGACAGACGAGTTAGACTGGATGCCTCGTGTCTGAGTGGTGCTTTCAGATTTACTGTAATTAAACCCTCAACATACAGATTTCATCCCTTTCCACACTGCAACAGTATCAAATATATCATATATATCATATGTTGTTCTGGCTCTTGAATATAAATGTTAATATTTACACATTCCCCCTAAATTCAGCCTGACACATTTGACTGAAGGATTATTTTGTGTCTTTCTAGTTAAATCAAATACATTTTGGGAGGTAATGGGTACCTGTTGGTTGAAAGTATTCAGAGTACTTTCGCTTAGTTGGCGCTCCCTTAATACATACACTGCATGGACAAAAGTACATGGACACCTGAACACGTGATTGTTGAACATTTCAGACCAGGGCTGGGCGATATGGCCAAAACTCTTAATCAGTCGATATTGATAAATGTCTGATCATTATTTCTTTTAATTTCAAAGGCTGATTTTTGCTCCTGAGTGAAAGTTGAAGAAACCAGCTGGTTAGTTGTGGTTTTAAACTATTCTTTATCGTCAGAAAAGGACAAACACTTGCCACCAAACAGCAGAACATTTCCCGAATGTGAGGTTCTGTAATTTCTTTCTTCCTACACGTTCTAACAGGTGATGTTTCAAATCATGAAACAGGTTTGTGGTGTTGCCCGTCTTAGCTGGCACGTGTCTTCAGCACAGTTTGCTCTGTTTTCTGTCGGACTGTAAATAGCCGAAATATCTCCAAACTACTGAAGTTGAGTGACCTCTTGTCGACGATTGTCTTCTTCTTCTGTTTAATGACACATTGAAGAAGATTATATTGATAATTATTGTTATATCGCCCAGCCCTAATTCAGACTATTGTCTAAAATATCATTGTGCACCGTAGCATAAAGAGCCTAACCCAAGCCATGAAAACAGCCCGAGACCCAAAGTAAAAAGTATGTGGACGCTTCTGTCCAAAGCTCTCTTTGCACTAAATATGATGCTGTGCAACTTGGAGCTGCAGCTAGTTACACCAAATGAGGTGTTGGAAAGGTTTTCCAGGATTTTGTGTTTGCCCGTTTCACTTTTAGGAAAACGTAATCGCTGCCTGGAAATTCTTCCCTGTGGAAGAACACACAAGTCGTAGATTGTGGTTTTGGTTAAATTCAATCAAAGTGATCCTTGGAGCTGTATGTTCTCCTGTAGTACCTGCACGCACTTTTTTCTAACATTTAAATGTAAATATACAACATTTTTTAAGATTTTTTTGAAATACTGTAGTATAACTGTAAACCTACTGGTTACAACAACAACAATAAAATGCTTATCCAAAAAAGACGTCAGTATTTCTAAAATCCGCTCAGATGAAATGTTTCACTTCTCTTTAGTTAGTTTTATTCAGAGTGCACTTAGTTAAATCAGTTTATTTATTTCACTCTTGTTAATTGTGCTTTACTTCTGTGTCCCATTCCGACAGAATTCATTTTTGATTGATTTGGTTTTTCTTTGATTTATCGCAGTTCGTTTCATCCCAAGTCAACTGGTCATGGAGCACATAGGAAAGATCTTGACCTTATGCAAAGGCATCCTCTGGATGGCTGCTGAGGTGAAGGCCAATAAAAAGCGCTGTCGCCGTCTCGCTGAAAGAGTCAAAGCCCTGCAGGAGCTGGTTGAGACCTTCCAAGAAAGAGGGCTGGACCGGATCTCCTCAACCGTGAACAGAGCTCTCTGGAACCTCTCCATGACTCTGACCACGGCCCAGGAGCTGGTCAGGAAATGCACCAAGACCAAATTCCTGAACCTGGTGAAGTCCAAAAGTGACTTCAAAAGTGTGAACGAAAGTCTGAACGACACCTTCCAGGTGCTCTCTGGAGCGCTGCAGGTTGAGCAGGGGAGCATGGTGCGCAGGATGTTTCAAGATTACACCGTGGATGAAGATGACGATGACTGGGACAACCTACCCTACTCTGGTGCCATGGCCCCCATTCCCTACTCTGGTGCCATGGCCCCTGTCCATTATTCTGCTGCAGCGGCCTCCAGGCTTCAACCCACCACCGCCGTTTATGCCGCCGCGATGGGGGTGGAAAATGACACCTTGTTTTTCGCAGAGGCGTTCTTTCTTGCGCAGTGATTTGGGAAGGTACAGTTAGCTGGAGTTTCACTGTCTGATCGTTTATTATTTACATGAGCATTCGTCCTTCACGTATTCACCACTGCTGACTGTTGACTGTGACTTCCTGGAGTCTCGAATTAGAACACGTAGTTCATCCATCCATGCCCTTTAGACCAACACGTGTAAGGGTTTTCTGAACTCTCCTATTGGCAGGACGAGAAAGATATTGTTTGGGTTAAAATAAGTATTAAGGTGAAGGTTAGGGGACTTCGTCATAGTTACAGTAATAATCTTGGTTAAGGTTATGGAATGATATCATGGTTAAAACAACAACACTGACTGAAACAGGAAACAAACAGCGATCTCCCGTGTTAAAGTTCCACGTTTTCTTGACCCATCCATCCAACCGACCTCCTCCCTCTGTGGCCTTTGACACTGTGAAAACCTCCCCTGACTTCCTGCTATGCTCCCATCACAATTACAACGGCCACTAGAGGGCGCTGTTACGGCTGATTCTGTTGTTTTTCTTGGGAGGAAAGTCTCGACTAAACAAACAAGACATAAAACATGTTAATTAATGAGCTTTAGAGGTGCTGGTAGGCTGATTTTATGACCTTCAGATAGAGCCCGTTTCCATCCTTTATGCTAAGCTAAGCTAACCGGCTGCTGGCTCCAGCTACATATTTACTGTACAGACATGAGTGGTATCAGTCTAACTCTGTGATTATTATTATTTTGTCCAACAGCCCAAAACTCAGACATTTAGTTTACTGTCATAGAAAACCGGAAAATATTCACATTTGAGAAGGTGGAATTTCCAGTAGATGAATATTTGCTACAGATTAAAAGCCCCACAGACCCTCACAGGTGTGTCAGTGATTAGAGCTGCACACCTGCTGAACCTGCACACCTGCTGTCCATCTACTCATCAACCCGGCAGTATTTCAACACCCGGCTCTGCAGCCACTCGGCCGGCTTGTATCTCCTGTAATTCTGAGTACTGTTCCTCGTGTTGATTCCTCGCTAATATCCATTGTCTTTCCCCGTGTACCAGGGGGATCATCTCCTGCCTGCCTGCCTGTCTGCCTGCCTGTCTGCCTGCCTGCCCGCCCGCCAACTTGTCCTTGTCTCTCCACCTTCATTTCCTCGTTTCCCTACAGTATAATCTTCCTTATCTCACCTTACCCCTGTGCATGTGTCCTGTGTTTGGGTCCATCTCGCAAAATTATATCAATAATAACTGTGTGTACAAATGATGATCTTGTGTGCATAAGATAAAAAAATAAATACAATCTTTGGGGACCTTGAAGGCTCCATGATTTAACACTCTGAAAGTGGACTTTTTCTTTTAACTTAAGTGAAGGATCTGCTTCTTCCACCACTGCTACTAGACTACAGACTGTAGCGTCGCTCTCATACACCGTTTTTATTTTTAATTAAATCTTTATTTAATCAGACAGTCTCATTGAGATTAAGATCTCTTTTCCAAGAGAGACCTGAGAACAAGAAGACAATCAGCAAACAGAAACATCACAGCTACACAATAAATAAGGAATTAATGAAAACAGTTACAAGAATCATAAAAACATCCCATAATAAATCTTTAAAATCACCAGGGGGAGTTCAGCCAACATTAGTGCGTACCTGAGCGATGTCTAAGGACAAGTAGGTACTGGATCAGGGACTGTAGTTACTGGTGAAGTAACGTGAGATGGCTGTTTCTTCTTGACTGTAAGAAGTTCATTATAGTCCATTTACAGTTCTGATCAATATCTATTTATTACCTGCGCTGGCACAGCATCATGTGGTGCCACCAGGAATGTTTCAGGAAAAGCACCTGAGAAGAATGGGGCAGTTAAAGTGGTGCTAAAACAAAATTAGTGGCACACCTGGATTTTCACCTGGAAACCTTTTTAAGGTTTTTGATAATTTCTCACTGAACTCCTTTTAAAACTCTGCTCCCGTATGAGATCTTATATTATTGTTGCTTTCCTGTAAAAATGTTTCAGATAATCCAGTTGGTTTTTTAACGGTTTATTTTCTAAAGAATCCCTGTCAAACCATAAAGCAACATTTAAAGGATAATTTTGCGCTTTTTCAAGTCTCAGTTTTAAAACAACAGTCAGATGGAGATATGAAGACTGAAAGTGGTCTAGCTTGTTGTAATCACTCCTCCCTTAGCCATTTAAAGATTCCTTTCTAATGCTTTGTGTTTAAAATAAGTTTAAAAATCGCTGTTTTAGACAGGTGTTACAGCCAACACACACATGCTGGTTAACACGAGAGTATGTAGGACGAGACACGATGGTAAGGTGAAAACAGTTTTTTCTTTAAGCTCTTCATGGACAGTTTGTATTGTTGAAATAATTTATATTTGCCTTTGAGAGCTTGAAACTCCACCTGCTCTCTCCTAAAAGATTAGCATGCAGAAAGTATTCATGGGAAATTACAGAGATCAGTTCAAACCAAACTTCATGGATGTGCAAAAACGAGGAAAAAGGAGAGACGGACAAGTACTGTCCTTAAGTACATATTTGAGGTACTTGTACTTTACGTGACCATATAGATTTGATTCTACTTTCTACTTCTACTCCACCACATGTATTTCACAGCTTTAGTTACTAGTTACATTACAGATGAATATTTTACATATAAAACATGAGATTAGTTTATAAAATATGATGCATTGTTACAGAAAAAGAAGCTCCACCTTTACAACATTAAAGTGCTTCTTACATGTTATTGCATCACTAATAATATTCCAATAATATATGAATAATAAATATTAAACTCTGAATGGTACTTTTACTTCTGACAGATTAAGTACATTTTGCTGACAATACTTCTCTACTTTTTAAGTAAAAATTTGAATGCATGACTTTTTCTTGGAATCTGTTTATATATACAGTACATATATATATATATCATCTGGTACTTTGACTTTAAGTAAAACATCTCAGTACCACTGGTTCTGATACCAGTTGGAGGCTGAGCTGTCACACAGTTACTCTCCACTAGCCT
Source organism: Macquaria ambigua (assembly GCA_008360985.2). NCBI lineage: Eukaryota > Metazoa > Chordata > Actinopteri > Centrarchiformes > Percichthyidae > Macquaria > Macquaria ambigua. The sequence continues at coordinate 3,901 of VMKM01004536.1, read as the reverse complement.
GGTTACAGACCTCTGAACTAGCTGCAGTTGGAAAATAAGTGTGATTAAAAATGGAGAGCCATATAGAAGAATAAATCTGGGAAAGAATAAGGCAATACATGTGGAAACATAAAGAGATATAAATAAAAGAATAAATAAATGTGGATGTGAATGTACATAAAGACAAATAATTCTTTTTCCTTTTGCTATTCCTTGAAGGGCCAAGCTGTCAATCAACTGGCTTTGGGCGGGCCTTCCTGCCCAGGCTGAGTAATCAATTCATGCACACATGAATCCTGCTTTGGTGGGAGCTTTTAGTGCGGACAACAGGAAGTAGACGCGACACGGACTAGCGAGTGAAAGTGGTAGCGGTTTGTTTGAATCGGGGAAAGAAACATCATGGCAGAAACAGAGCAAGAGTTAAGAAGAAGTGAACAACAAGTTCTTACTCAGTATGTGGAGGAACATTTCAACCCAGACTATGTTTTGAGGATGGTAGAAGATGTCATGGAGAGTCTTGGACAAATGTCTGCGCTGACTATTACAGACACTGATAGACATGACATCCGTTGCAGATTACGGCATGTAGGGAAAAAAGGTCTCAGCAAATTAGAAATAGACCTCCCCATGCAGGTGACCAGAACAAATGGCTGGAACACCGGCGCACACATTACGTAAGTTAACTGCTCTGAGCAACACTACGGCAGGCTGAATAATGAAGGGAAGCTAGCTGCAGCTGTTTGGGGTGAAAAAACACAGAAATAACACGAGACAAAAGAATTGTCTTTGTGTTCAATTTGAATGCAGCTTTAGAATATTCAATGTTTCTTTCAAAGTGCGTTCAGATCAAATAGAGAGCAAATTCCCGTCTCGCTTTATTTGTACAGATTTGACTGCTGGACTGTTTGTGCAGTTTGTGTTTATTCACTACGAACAACCAACCTGTACTGACGTTAGCGGTAGCTAGCTAGTAACTATAAACAGTGACCCCCTGAAACCAGGAAACTTCTGTTCTTCCTGTTATCTTCCTCTTGTTTGGTTCTGTTTTCTGCTTTTATCCACATTCATGAAGTGGAGTCATGCATCTTCGGGATCAGCGCACATTTTTTGCTCTAACTTGCACGGACACACGTTCAGCTCAGTTCACGCTGGGTAGAGTGTGTGTTCACATCCACTCGTCTTTCTGTTAACTTTGTATGTAATCACATCATCTTTGCTTCCTGTTCAGACGTCTGACTGGAATCAACATGACTTTTATAGACAGTGTAGAACATTTGTGATTGTCTACACTGTCATTTTATTATGTTGGTTTATTTCCTGTCTGTCCATCCTGGGAGAGCGATCCTCCTCTGCTGCACTTCCTGAGCTTTCTAACATTTTTCCCCATTAAAGGTTTTTTGGGGAAGTTTATCCTCATTCGAATCGAGGGTCTGAGGACAGAGGGGATGCTGCACAAATTGTAAAGCTGATATTGGGCCTATATAAATAAAACTGACTTGACTTGATTCTGTATTCGTATGCAGATATCTGTTCATAGAGATTAATAAGTTAAGCACTGAGTGAGTTTCATGAGTCCTGTTGAGACTTCCTTGCATGATTTAGGTTGAGTGACACTGATATGTTATCAAGTGCACAGCGTTGTGACTGAGAGCTTGTAGATGTGGTTAATAATTCTTTTCCAGCTGATATCTAAGGATCAACAGAAGAAAGCAGCGCGCTCCTTCATGCCTCCTCCACAGTGAACTCCAGCTGCAGCCATGCTGATTAACATGCTGCTCGTAGTGTTGAGCTCTCAGTGCATCTGGGCCAGAAAGTCTGAACCTTCCCTCAGCGAGGCGGACGCAGGTTTGTTCAGGGGATCAGACAAGTACGACTTTGCCATCGAGGTTCCTGCTGCAGGGATGGAGTGTTTCTGGCACTTTGCCCACCAGAGTGGAAGCTTCTACCTAACGTTCATGGTGAGAGTTTTCACTGTAAACCTGCAGGACTGGATTGCGTCTCGTCTGCAAAGATAAATAAGTTTGTAATTTGTCATGAAGTACTGTCATGAAATGAATGCACCGTGCTGTACGTTCCTGTGCCTTTGTCCTCAGGCTTATCTCACTGACTTTCAAGGTGATCCAGTTTGACTTAAACATGTGATCGTTGTCGGTGTTTAGAGCGTTAGCATGTGCAACAGCTTTCTCATACCTTGCAGAAATACAGACATGTGCTTACAGTATATATGTGGAGGTCTGGGCCCTCTTCTCTGCACGTGGATAACTGAGTTCACTTGATTTGATTGCTGATCATTTGACAAAAGCCTGGATTCAGGTTTATCTGCAGTTGTTGTCAGTCGTCAAGAACAAACCTGCAACAAAAGTGCAGCTTCATGACGAAGAGAACTTCTATATTTTAGGTCACTAATTTCCACAGAGCAATCAATAGAAAAATATTGATAAAATAATAATAATTTTACATGAAACCATGTAAGTTATTGAGAAATGATGAAGATTAAAATCAAATCAGTGCAAAATAAGAAAGAATTAAACTAGAAGTTTCTGACCAGTGGAACCAATGAACATTGTGTTTAATAATATTTCTTTAAACACTAAAATATATATAAAATATATGAAATGTACTTGAATCATTTACACTTGGACTGAAACAATCAATTAATTTTTGTGTACAGGTAAATTATTTAAGTATGTTTGAGTGTCTTTTATCTTATTTATCAGAGATGTTGGCATAGTTATAATATTAATGTAATAATATTAAATGAACCACTGTGCAGCTGCACTAAAATGTTCTGTCTGCAGCCAGACAATCATGTGATCAGCAGTCAGCTGTCAATCATATGAGTGCTGATCTCCAACTATGTTGCCTTTGTTTAATTAAACAAGAGAGTATTACTATCTATAAGCTAATTATAAAGAGATAAAAGATTAAGAAAGGAAACCTCGAACTTGTTACCTGGATGACACACATCATGTCAGCCTGGATTAGTTAAGCTACATTTGAAGAAGGGGACCATTAGAAATAACATGGAGTGAAACTGAAAGTCTGAAGGCTTAGAGGCCAAAATGGTAATTAGACCTGACAATAATAGCTTTGTTGGACCTGTCAAACAACATACAGGCAACTTTGCCATTCTTACTGCCTTGTTAGTGGTGGAGCTAAGGATGTAAAGAATGCCTTGAGGGTGGTGCTGGAGGAAAACATCTAATCTAAAGGTACTGTACTGCTTTGATTTTAGGTTTTGAAGAAGGTGCTGCTGTTGTTACTTTTAGAGGATAAGGGTGGTTTTATTCTATTTTTTTTTCTTTTTGTCAACAAATCCCATAAAAAGACCAAAACCAACAATGTGTTGTACTTCCTGTCTGTGGCTCTCAGCTCCAAGCCCATTGGTTCCTACTGACTCACAAATATATAGTTTCAATTCAATTCAATTCAGTTTTATTTATATAGCGTCATATCATAACAAAGTTATCTCAGGGCACTTTTTCGTATAGAACAAGTCTAGACCAACTCTTTATATTTACAGAGACCCAACAGTTCCCACCACGAGCAGCACTATGTGACAGTGGCAAGGAAAAACTCCCTTTTAACAGGTAGAAACCTTGAGCAGAACCAGAACCAGGTTCTGGGTGGGCAGTCATCTGCCTCGACCGGTTGGGTTGAAGGGGGGGAGCGGGAGGAAAGAGAACATACAGCAGCACAATACAGTTTCACAAAGAGATGCAACGCAATGGTTGTGGTAATGGTATGGATGTTAACACCAACAGAAACAATACTAAGAGCAATATTACAGCAGCAATACTAATAATAATAGCAACAGCAGCTGCAGCAGCGGGTGCAGAGGAGGAGCACGGGGGCAGCAGGTGCAACCATAGATCCAGACTCTACAGCTCGGGAGGCAGAAACACCTGCAGAAAGCAACAGA
>VMKM01004535.1:0-15535 GCA_008360985.2 Macquaria ambigua | reverse complement strand
TATACAGTATATATATAGAGTGTATATATAGTATATATACTGTAAATATATATATATTATATATACAGAATATATATATATATATATAGTGATTAAAGTTTCCTTTTTCAGGTCACTTTAAATAAAAAGACCTGCAGCAGGAAGATTTCTTCTTATATATATTGAGAATAATATATATAATAATATTCTTATATTTTTAATGCTCTTCTTCTTCTTCTTCTTCTTTCAGCTCAGACTCTCTGCTGTTGGATGAGCAGCTGCTGTTTTTCAGCCACAACGAGGTCATTAAATTAATCTGATTAATATATTGATCTTTGTGATTAGTTCTTTGGACTGATACAAAAACTGAATTTCACTTCACGACTGCCACATACTGCAACATTAAATTATACTTAGAACATTATTATGCAGTTGTTTAAACGTGTAAATCTTATATTATACTTTAAACAAACATGTTTCACTTCATGTTGAAGATTTATTTGATTTTTTGGGGAATAAACGTGACACTGAGTTGAATCTGAATTTAATAATCGAACATTGGACAAATAAAACAAAATGCTGCGTCACAAAAACATGAAAGGTCAAATCTGTGACAGACCTGATTCATTAACACGTTTAAATCCATTCTTTAGCTATTTCCTCCTGGATTCATTAAAGTGTATCAGGCTAAGAAAGAAAATATATCAGGTTTAATTTTAAGTTAAAGACACAATTTGGTTGGTTTTTAATTTAATTTATAGATGCAGATAAAACAAAATGTTTTATAGAAGCCGTTATCATCACTGTAAGAAAAAAAAGGAGTGAGACACTTAATTAAAGGTAAAATGGTTTAAAAAAACTAAACAAGGCTCACTTCATTTCAGAATAAACATACATAAATTAATCTACAAGCGTTTGTGATTAGAAACAGAAGCAGGTGAACAGGAGCCGCTCACATTACGCAACATCAATATAACATCTATCAAACACTTGAAAACACAAATACTCGTGTGTGTAATGAGAATTATTGTGGCTTTTATGTGATTTTACTGCAGCGGGCTAAACTAAATGCTCATCAGTGTAAAACAATAAATCTCCCATAAATCCATAAAGACGCAGATAATTCCTCTTCAGGAGGGCAGCAGAGGGGCGACCAGAGGACGGGCAGGAGGCCGGCTTCTCCGGGAAGGTCGCTGGTTTTAATCCCCACGAGCAAGGCAGCGACCAACCTTAATACTTTATTCTTTATTTCAGCTTCCACACAGCGGTCGCTGGTCTTCCTGTTCTCCACTCAGAAACAACAATAAAACAAATAACAATTTAAAATCAAACAGGATCAATAAAACAAGAACCAGATATAAAGATATGTGATCTACATATCAAACAATAATCAACAGCAGCCTGCCAGTTATCTCAGGGCACTTTTCCATATAGAGCAGGTCTAGACCGACTCTTTATATTTACAGAGACCCAACAGTTCCCACCATGAGCAGCACCAGGAGACAGTGGCAAGGAAAAACTCCCTTTAACAGGTAGAAACCTCGAGCAGAACCAGAACCAGAACCAGGCTCTAGGTGGGCGGTCATCTGCCTCGACCGGTTGGGTTGAAGGGGGAGGGGGGGAGCGGGGGGGAGAGAGCAGGAAGAAAGAGAACATACAGCAGCACAACACAGTTTCACACAGAGATGTAACGCAATAGTTGTGGTGATGGTATGGATGTTAACACCAACAGAAACAATACTAAGAGCAACATTATAGCAGCAGTACTAATAATAATAGCAACAGCAACTGCAGCAGCGGGTGCAGAGGAGGAGCACGGGGGCAGCAGGTGCAACCATAGATCCAGACTCTACAGCTCCGGAGGCAGAAACACCTGCAGAAAGCAACAGAAGGAGAGAGAGAGAGAGAGAGAAAGCACACAACTACGGGAAGAAGTTGAGTTAGTAACAAGCATGATGGGATAAGAGTGCGTACAGATGGAGAGGAAGAGAGGAGAGAGGAGCTCAGTGCATCATAGGAAGTCCCCCGGCAGTCTAGGCCTATATCAGCATAACTAAGGGGTGGCTCAGGGTCACCTGAGTCAGCCCTACTATAAGCTTTATCAAAGAGGAAAGTCTTAAGCCTACTCTTAAATGTGAGGAGGTTGTCCGCCTCCCGTACACAAACTGGGATCTGGTTCCACAGGAGAGGAGCTTGATAGCTGAAGGCTCTGGCTCCCATTCTACTTTTAGAGACTCTAGGAACCACAAGGAACCTGCATTCTGGGAGCGCAGTGCTCTAGTGGGGTAATAGGGTACTATGAGCTCTTTAAGATATGATGGTGCCTGACCATTTAGGGCTTTGAAGGTGAGGAGAAAGATTTTAAATTCTATTCTGGATTTTACAGGCAGCCAGTGTAGAGAAGCTAATATTGGAGAGATATGATCTCTTTTCCTGGTTCTTGTCAGTAAACGTGCCGCAGCATTCTGGATCAGCTGGAGAGTCTTAAGGGACTTATTGGGGCAGCCTGATAGTAGAGAGTTGCAATAATCCAGCCTAGACGTAACAAATACATGGACTAGTTTTTCTGCATCTGTGTGAGACAGGATGTGCCTGATTTTTGCAATGTTACGTAAATGAAAAAAGGCAGTCCTTGAAGTTTGTTTTATGTGGGAGTTAAAGGACAAATCCTGATCAAAGATAACTCCAAGATTCCTTACGGTGTCGCTGGAGGCCAGGGCAATGCCGTCTAGAGAAACTATATCTTTACATAATGTGTTTCGAAGGTGTTCGGGGCCAAGTACAATAACTTCGGTTTTGTCTGAGTTTAACATCAGAAAATTGCAGGTCATCCAGGTTTTTATGTCCTTCAGGCATGCTTGAAGTTTAGCTAATTGATTAGTTTCATCTGGCTTGATCGATAAATATAATTGGGTATCATCTGCATAACAATGAAAATTTATGGAGTGCTTCCTAATAATATTGCCCAAAGGAAGCATATATAAGGTGAATAGAATTTTTTTTTAGTGACTTTCTGAAAAAAAAAGTGGATAAAAGTGTTAGTTTGTTTAAAAAGTACTCTGTGGAATAAAACTTAATTTATATGTAACTTTTGAATGTACGCTGGTAGGTTTGACCAGTCGTGGAATATAACTAAGTACATCTACTCAACTTAAAGCTGCTGTAACACACAATATTTTTATTAAGAGATTTTCACATTTTGTTCTGTGACATAAAATCCGTCAGTAAATACTCCACTCATGAGTTTTGAAGCTTTTCCGTGTCTTAAAAAAGGCGGTTGCTAACAAGTGTCTAAATGAGACTACAGAGGTTGTCGGGGACATTAAACGTCATCACGCCGAACACAGAAACTCATCTACTCACTCGTCCGCCTTTACAGCCTCGTTGGGTTTATACTGCAAACTGTTCTAACTCAAACTTTCCCAAAGGCTTTTGTAGAAGAGGTCAGCGCTGGAAGCTCAGTGGTGGAGACGCTGAAGTCATGTGACCGTGGTGTAGCTGGTTTATAGCCTAACGTTAGCTTTTTACTTCTGGAGATTGACTTTACGCTTCAAACATCATAAAGTGGAGTTCATGTGTGAAGATTATCTTGCTGAACAAAACTCTTATTTTCTGCAATAATCCAAAATCCAATGGAAAAATCCCATTGGCTTTTTGTGGAGGGAACCAGGGCGATGCTGACTTCCTGGTTGGACTACAGAAATACCTCATCATCCCTGCAGCACACTATGTGAGGAAGGTTACAGCCTCCTCATCGCTCCACACAGATCTGATGTTTTCAGCTCTTCACTTTAACTCACAGGCTTCATTTACGGCAGCATTTATTCATGAAGTCTGCCTCTGTTTTTTATCCACACACCAACTTTTACTCCTCACACAGCAGGAAACAGATATCTTGTAGAGATATTTCTTGTGTTTTCATTCAGATTTTTTAACGCACAAATTGAACATGTGCATAAAAACAGGTGAATGGAAACACTTTTGGTTGTAAATCCATGTTATGCTGCTTTATTCACTCTGATCAGACCTCTAGTCAGGTACATTTTCCTGATTCTTCTTACATACTTTTACTCAAGTATCATCTTCAATGCAGGACTTTACAGAGTGTATTAGTACTTGTACTTTAGTAAAGGATCTGAATACTTCCTGCACCTCCGCTGTGACATCACTGATGCAGGAAGTGAAGCTGACCGTGTCTGCAGCTTGAGGTCAAACCATCGTATGTTGTTTTTCCCACCGCCGAGCTCTTCACCAAACGTATTTTTAAAAAAAGAAATGATTCATCGGCTCGTCAGTGGCGGCGTCCTCGTGTTTGCCTGCAGCGTTTATGGACACTTTCACACACATCCATAAACCCATGAGAACCTCGACACCTCGCCAGCTGAACGCTGCTTCCTGTGTGTTTTTAAAATGATTAACCTTTACAGCCCGTTAGCCTCCATTAGCTCAGCCCGTCTCTCAGGGCCATAAACACCGACCGCTCAGGAGGCGACCCAGATATCACCGCCGGTTCTGAAGAGGTTTATTGATCTCTTGATACAGTTTTAAACAGCTCCCTCCTCCTGAATGCAAATCGAGGAATCAATTTATAGCTACAAAACAAATGATACTGGTTCACGCACCTGATTTTGAACCGTTCGGTGCATTTTGACCAAAAAAAAATTGGTTCGGAACCAACTTACTTGGTTTTGAGAGACCTCCTCCTCCTTTTCCTGTCTGGGTCCTTGATGGTTAGTTGCTTCTTCTTCTTCTTCTTCTTCTTTTTGTTTTATGGCAGATTGCAACCTTTGTTTTTGAGGTTGATTATTTTACCGGAGGCATTGTTGCGCGTTCTAGCAGTTCGTCAAAATGCAGGCAGACAAATGTACGTGTTGTAACTACAGACTGTATATAAAGATGGCTGACATGACAGCTCCCCAAAAGTGAAGCCAAAACATCTGGATCGCCCCCTGGTGGCTGGCTGCAGTATAGGTCATAAGCCCTGCCCCCTCCATGTTAGCAGATGGGACATGGGCCAAACTGAAAAATCAAAAACACGTCAAATAAAATGTTCCCAAAGATGGTTTCTGTCATTTTAGGTAGTTCTTATCACGCTGATGTTTGTTCAAGAGTTTGTTTTTGGTTTTAATTAGTTATTTGATGCTATAAAAAGGGGGTGTGACGTCATGATTGACAGCTGTGAGTGTGCTGTGATTGGTTCAGGAGGGTGTATGGGCGGGACCTCGATCACTACTGCACAGACTCTGGCTCCAAATGACGTCACCAACACAAGATGGCAGCTCCTGTATCCGGGATATTTTGGCTTCATTTTTGTACAGTGAGAGGAGGAGGAGACGCGTCGGCCATCTTTATTTACAGTCTGTGGTTCCCCCCTGAAATCTACGCCGATGTGCCAGGCGGCGTCGGCTGTCTGAAAGCACCTTCAGTCTTCTTAACGGCGTTTTTGTTTGAAGCGCTTGGTTTTGGAAAAATGTTAAATTAAATGAAGGATAATGATGACAATGATTATTATTATTATTATTATTATTATGGGGTAATGATGTTACTTTAATGTCAGATCGTCGGTCTGTTAGTTCGTCACAATAATTGCAGTCAATATCTTTATATTGATCTCTTCTGTTCTTCTGTGTTCTTTTCCTCTTTCTCAAACTGTTTGTGTGTAATTATTTATGGAGCAAAATAAACTTAAATCTTAACTCAGTTATGGTTATTGCTCTTTATTTATTTATATATATATACATATATATATATATTAATTTGGGTTTTTTTATTCTTGCTGCCTGACTTGATTTCTTTGCAGATTAAATGTTTTTGTTCCTGTTTCACGTGAAGAAAGTTTGTAACTTTGTCTCATTCACATTCTCTGTTTCTCTGGTGTCAGAATTCACAGGTGCCTTCTGGGTAAACAATGGCGGGAAGCTGGAGCCAGGAAGAGCCGAGCCCCCCCGCCTCCCCGTCGTTAGCATGCTTTAGGAGGATTAGCATTTTTAGCATGCGACGGCTCAGAGGTGCGAGTCTTCCTCGGTGGTCTCTGGGTCGTGACCTTTGACCCCCAGCAAGCGCGGGAGTGAAGTAAGACACAGGTTAATAGGGTTGTTAAAATGTCTGTGAGAGGTCAAATTATTAGATTATTGCAAGGCAAACAGTGACACACACACACACACACAGATTACAGCAGGCCTCTGGAGCCTCGCTGCCTGAAACACAGCAGGCAGCGGCTGCTTTGATGTGTGTGTGTGTGTGTGTGTGTGTGTGTGAGCTAATCATATATAGAAAACATACATGAATAAACTAATTTGCGACATCGCACACAGGGATGGGCTGCTTTAATGGAGCTAATGTGTGTGTGTGTGTGTGTGTGTGTTATTGAACTTCAGTCCCCACAGCTCCGTCACATGCCGACCGCTCGTCATTAGATCAGGTCTAATCACTGAAGTGTAAAGTTTGATAAATGAACTGATTAAACAATTTTGATGATCCAATAATCGTAGTCTTTTCAATAAATAGTCTTTTTTCTTTTTAAAGCACAAATTCACAGATTCCAGCTTCTTAAATGTGAAAATGTAATGATTTTCTTTGTCAACCTTCCTGAGCTTTCTAACATTTCGTCCCCTTTAAAGTGTTTTTGGGGAGTTTTTCCTGACCTGAATCGAGGGTAATAATAAAGCCCCCTGGAGGCAGATTGTGATTTGTGAAACTAAAAGATTAATCAAGAAAAGAATCGTCAGATGAAGCGATAATAAAACTCAGAGGCTGGATCCAAATGTCCGGATGTCTGCAGACGTCACCAGAATTTTCTTACCTTAAAGGTCGTAATATAAAGTCTGGAAATCATAAACACATGAATGATTCAGAGGAACAACGAGAACGTCTCTTTATTTCTGCATTTCAAACGGATTTTGTGCGTTCGCAGCTCTCAGATCTGTAACTTGATTGGGGTCACGACGAGGACACAAGCATCACATAAAACTGTACGAGAGGTGACGGCGCTCCGTGACTTCCTGTTACTTTTTCATTGGTTAACTATTGACTGTGTTTAACAGCCTGCAGGCCGGAGAGGAACACACTGCATTTATATACATTTAAATCAATCTACTTCCTCTGCATCATTTACATTTATGTAACTAAACGTGCTATATCTTTAGTTACATTACAGTATACATGCTATTGATATATTGATTGACAGCGACATGGACCAATCGATGTGTGTGCAAACTTCACTTAGACTGAGAGGGTTAAACACACCACGATAATAACAATAAAGTTTATTTTAGATCACAAAGAAAAACACAAACATTCGTGTTACATTTGTATTTTAGACATTTAAAAACTAAGAAAGAAGAAGAAGGAGGAGGAGAAGGAGAAGAAGAAGAGGGGGGAGGAGGAGGAGGAGAAGGAGAAGAAGAGGGAGGAAGAGGAGGAGGAGGAGAAGAAGAGGGAGGAAGAGGAGGAGGAGGAGAAGAAGAGGGAGGAGGAGGAGGAGGAGGAGGAGAAGAAGAAGAAGGAGGAGAAGAGGGAGGAGGAGAAGGAGAAGAAGAAGAGGGGGGAGGAGGAGGAGGAGAAGGAGAAGAAGAGGGAGGAGGAGGAGGAGGAGGAGAAGAAGAAGAAGGAGGAGAAGAGGGAGGAGGAGAAGGAGAAGAGGCCTATCTGTGTCCCTTCTGCTGTTGCCAAACATGAACTTGGTGGAATCAGGGTTCTGTAATGTCGTGTCGAAACCCCCGACGTTATCACCAGGACGAAGGTTAATGAGGGGGAAAGGTAACACACACACACACACACACACCTGCAGTTAAACCAGCTTTAAAGTGCAGGTGAAAGCAGGTCAGAAAGTTTTCAGACAGAAAGACTGAAACTGTTCCTACTGGATCAACGTGAGCTGTATTTATAACATTTATTATTATTATTATTATTATTATCTGTAGTAGTAGCAGTAGTAGTAATATTCTCTCTTTGTGTGATTCTACACGTTATGTAATCACTTCCTGTTTATCTTAAATGCACCTCAAATGTAGGTGCTTTCACATCTAAATTAAAAACTCTCTTGTTCTCTTGAGCTTTTGATTGGTTAATTTCTCTACTGCAGTTTTTATAGAGTGAAGAAGAAGAAGAAGAAGAATCCGTACAAAAGATGAACAGCTCATTCTTTCCTTGTTAAGAAGTCAAAGCTCTGAGAAGCCTTCGGGGAGAAGTTAACTACGACTCCCAGGGTGCATTTCGGCCCGAAAATGAGTATTTAAAAAAAAATTTAGATTTTAAAAATTTAGAGCCAACCGTCAAGCTGACGCCAGAGGCTCCTCCCACTTCACCTCTCTATTTCCTCGTTACCTCACACACTGTAACTGCACTATTATCTATTCCTCTATTTGCATTTTATCTTATCTTTAATCTACTGTTTTTTCTACTTTCATTGACTTTCTTTTCCTTGTTTATTGTGCTTTTAAATATTGTTCCAGCACGATGAGTAGCCTCCATGTTTGAAAGGTTCCATATAAATAATGATAACCACGAACAACTCCATAGCAACCACCCAGAAGACCTTAGCAACCAGCACAAAGATTCTAGAATCCTTCCAGGTTCTGTTCCAGAAGTTAAAAAACCTCATTCAGATTCATGTGGACATTCATAACAACGCTACAGAACGCACGTCGCGTGGCTCGCTGCACACGTCTAGATAACGACGTTTTTTTTAACAAACTAATATCACTGTTTGCACAAAAGAAAGACGTAGTGTCCTCAGCATGAACTGTTAGTATGTTTTTCTGTTAAGGCTCCATGTTGTTGTCATTCACCACTTTACATACATTTATGACTTCTGAGAAGGCAGAACACGACAGAACCTTCTCCTTCCTCGTTCCCACAGCAGCTGACAATTAAGCAAATAAAGCAGAAGTGCATTGTGGGAATTATCATCAGCCTGAAGTCGCAGAGACAAGAGAAAACTGCAGTTTTGGAAGGAAGAGAATGTTTTGCTGTAAATAAGATCTGAATCATGTGATGCCAAAACAGTTGGCATCACATGAGTGTTTTGTTTAAATATGATTTTATTTTATGAGGTGCTGTGGGGACATTTTATATACAGTATTGATGTGATTTATTAGATTATAATCTTTGGGAAATTCCACAAACATAAATCTAAATTTTCTCCAAAAGAGTTTTCCTTGAAAGCAGGAACCACGTGGAAATCCTAATAAAGAGCCTGCGTAGTAACTTGTTTGTACATTTATTTATTTACTTTATTTTCTATATAAATGGTAAGACTTCAGAAATAATGCAGTGTCAGGTTAAAGTAGAATCTCACATTAAAGGCTGTAAAATAATAATAAATAACAGTGAATCATGTAGTCAGTACAATTATATGAACTTCACTTAATTTAAATTGTTCAGCTGATAAGGGGCGACACTTAAATGTGTGTGTGTGTGTGTGTGTGTGTGTGTGTGTGTGTGTGGTCTATCTGATGTAGGTTAATGGGGCTGCAGCAGTTTACTGTATGATGAGCTGTAATTGGAGACAATCTGTCTGACTGATAGACTGTAATCACTCTGTTCATAAAACTCCTCGTTTCACCTGAATCCACGGCTGCTGTGACACAACTCGGGCTTTTATTTTACAGAGACACACGACAGGAAATGTAATATATAACATAATAATAATAATAATAATAATAATAATGTTGTTTTTTTCTTCTTTTCTATCAAAATTGTACATTTTAATTTTGAAATTTAATTAGATCTTTTCATGTCTTTGTTTTGTATTTAAAACTTAATTTTTAAAAAGTGCATAAGGCAAAATCTGCATACCGTGATTTGTACAGAAAATATTATTTAATGTGCAACTATAGAATCTGCTGCATTTGTCATTATTTTTCTCTTTAAAATTGTGTGTAATTATGTATTTTATTTTACTAAAGCAGAGTAACAATCAGAGATATAGACCAAACCTCATTAAGAATCTGCTGCATTTTATTTATTTATCTGTTTTTCTTTAATATAAAATTGTTTAATTTTTTTTTTTTTTTTATCTATAATATTTGTGTTAATTTTCTAATTTTATTCCTTATATCCTCACTGTGTGTTTTTCTGTATTCACTCAGTACCTCTGACGAGCTGTAATTCAGAAAAGCTGTGCGACGCATACGCTCAGTGACACAGACCAAACCTCATTGAGAATCTGCTATGTTTTACAGAGCTGTTTCGGGGGAATACCAGTAGTCCCCATCATGTCTTCAGTATTATCTGCCCTTTACAGCACACTACCGTTCCAGCACTGCTCCTTTACAACTCCACTGTTTATCCACAATCAATGTGGCCAATACAGGGGCGTATTAGGGGCAGTAAGTATATTGTAAATGAAAGTTTATGGTAAAATGGCCCATAAACACGCAGCTGTATAAGTCTGGATGAGCTGCTGCGAGAGACGTTATTGAGACGTTTATGGACGCCGGCAAGAGGTCGAGAGTTATTTGCTCACTTTGTTGTCTTTTCCTTTTATTTGCTCTAATTATTGGCTCTGTTGACAGAGATGATGCAGTAAACATCTTTGATTGGCTACAAACACATTTTAATGCGATGGAGGCGAGGAGACGTTTAATGTTCACCCTGCACATCAATGTGGATATTTGGACTTTTTTTTGCGTCCGGCCTGAGGCCGGAGGGATTTGATCGAACTCGTCACTGTGCTGTTGTGCTGTCGACCATTTTGTTTTGGAGAGATGAAACGTGCCCTGAAATGGCCGCCGCCCGTGTCAGATTGTCACGCTGTCATTGGTGTTTGGAGGAGTCTCTTCGCACACACACACTGACTGTTTGACTGTGTGTGTGTGTGTGTGGTTTCCAGGAAGGACAGACTGATAAAAAAAAAAAAAACAGATATTGATACTGTTCTATTGATAACGACTGTTAAAAATTAAATTTACAATGCTGTTGAAGTCCATGAGAAAAAAAAGACTTTTTAAAAAGTCTCATAGTAATGACATTGAAAGGCTGACCTACTCATATTATTACGACATACTTTCCATAGGTTACATAAGTTCAGTGGTAATAAGTTGATCCTCATTTTCCAGGTTTGCAGGCCGTCCTTGACATCCTTCTCTTTACTGGCCTCTGACTGGCTGCCAGCTGAACATTTGACCTCGGTGATAACAGCCGAGGATGTTGTTCCTCATTAACACGGAGCAGAGCCACCAGGCCTCAGTCATAAAAACACTCTTTCACTTTATGCTTCCCACTGAGCAGTTTTACACTCACTTACTGTTTAAAAGTCTCAAAAGACGTCAAACGTTTTCTAACTTAGCATCGACTCAGGACACTCTATATTTGTTTTATTAAAAATATCCTGTTTAATATCATGCATGAGCTTTTGCTTTAATGAAATGATATCTCGTGAAAATGAAGCAGGAGAGAAAACAACACGTAACAGCAGATATCCATGAAAGTGAAACTACACTTCAGGTTGTCTTATTTATTGACCTGCTCCTGATCAGCTTTATTTGTTGCAACAAGAAGGCGGAGCACGAGGCCGACAAGAATTACTATTATATATGATTTGTCAACACATTTTTGACCCTGTAGTTGCTCCATGAAAGACTAATGTTGGCAGAAAAATAAGAGTAACGTTAGCATAAAAAAGTAACGTTGAGAAACTTTAGCATAAGAAAGAGTACCATTAGCTTAAAATGCATAATGTTAGCATAAAAAAGTGTAACATTAGCTTAAAATGCCTCATGTTAGCATAAAAAAGAGTAACATTAGCTTAAAAAAGCATAACGTTAGCATAAAAAAGAGTAACATCAGCTTAAAAAGCCTCATGTTAGCAGAAAAAAGAGTAACATTAGCTTAAAAAGCATCATGTTAGCATAAAAAAGAGTAACATTAGCTTAAAAAAGCATAACGTTAGCATAAAAAAGAGTAACATTAGCTTAAAAAGCCTCATGTTAGCATAAAAAAGTGTAACATTAGCTTAAAAAGCCTCATGCTAGCAGAAAAAAGTAACATTAGCTTAAAATGCTTAATGTTAGCATAAAAAAGCGTAACATTAGCTTTAAAAGCCTCATGTTAGCAGAAAAAAGTAACATTAGCTTAAAAAAGCATAACGTTAGCATAAAAAAGTAATATCAGCTTAAAAAGCCTCATGTTAGCAGAAAAAAGAGTAACATTAGCTTAAAAAAGCATAACATTAGCATAAAAAAGAGTAACATTAGCTTAAAAAGCTTCATGTTAGCATAAAAAAGAGTAACATTAGCTTAAAAAAGCATAATGTTAGCATAAAAAGAGTAACATTAGCTTAAAAAGCATCATGTTAGCATAAATAAATGTAACATTAGCTTAAAAATAACAACATTAACATAAAATTCTTGCTGTTTGCACAAGTTTAGAGCACAGACTCATTCTGGTTATTATATTTGTATCATTAGATATATAGTAATATTAGATGGCTGCAGTGTAATAGTATTATTGATTAGCAACACAGGATCGCAAAGAGACTTTTTCATCTGAAAAATTATAAATGTAACAACGTGAGGCATTTTCCATCCAAAGCCATCAGTCTGCAGCTCTGTGAGCTGTCACAGAGTCCCACACTGAAACTCAAAGCACAAGTCAAACTGATCACCAAAGTATTGATCCCAGCACCTGACAAACATTTGCACTCTTCATTGAACAGCCATAATCACCCAGTAACAGTGTGAGCTGTCTGACCTTAAAAACCAGCATTAGTTCCTGCAGCTTTAGTGCACAACCATCCATCGGTTAATTAGAGTTAGCCGTCAGCTAATGGCTAATTCTGCATTCTGAGCCCACAGGGAAATACCATTCTTGAGATAATACATTTTTTTCTGCTATTGTTTAAGCCACAAAAACATGTACACATGTTGATCTTTTCATAAACTGTCAGTCGCTCGGAAACCGATCTCCTTGACAACTTAAAACTGGCTCTTGCACATGTGTTTCCTAGTTTATTAATTAGACTTTATTTTCTTAATGTATAGAAGGTGATGATTGAGATAATACATAGGGGTAGATATAAGCACAAGATCACTTGTCTACTTCAGTTTGCATTTACTCAACCTTTGTTTTGTGGTGTCAGATTTTAGAGTCAAGATCTTATAAAACATCTCTGTGGCACGACAGCCTCATGTCTGTATCTCCACATGTCCAAACTCCGGCGGTGAATCCTTTGGCAGTCGTCCATCGCTGCTATCAGAGCTCATCACGCCTCCTCAACAAACATATCTGCGTCTCTGTGGTGAAACCATTTTTACTGCACCCACCCCCCAATAAACTTTATGGTGGTGAAGAGGCAGAGACCGAGCAGCTCCGCTCTCATTATGCTCTGTTTACCCAAAAATGAGGTTGTGAGCACAGCCGTTGCTACTCACAACCTGGATCCACTCTCTTTGTCCTTGTTTTGTTCACATATAACGATGTGTAAATGTATATTTTCCTCTTTCTTTTAAGTTTTTACGTTTTGTATCTAATCTTTGTAATCTTTGTAGCTGTGGCTTATCAGCAGGCAGCAGGAGGAGGGACTACACAGACATTAAAACTTTAAAGTTGGACTATCATTTAATTTAGTTGGCAGTTGGTTCTGGAGATGTTTACATGCAGCTACAACAACATCCTGATTGCTTTGCATTGCTATGCAGATTTAGCATATATTGAACATAATCCATTTTGCAGAATCTTTTAATATTAAAATTATGTTTGAATGCACATAAACCTGATGGGGAAACAGATGCAGATTCCATGTGGTTAAATTTGAGGTAAAAATGCATTCAGTCTGGTTGAAAATCAAAATATTTGATTCTAGAAGCTTAGTGACGCACTGTGTCTCAATTCGGATACTTCTGTTAGACTGTTACACTTCCATGTAGTACGCTATGTACACTATGTACTTACTTGTGTAGTGTGTGAATTTTGACAGGGTAGTGTTGTTACCGGAAATGATGATCACAAAATGTGACCGCTTCTTCTTCTTCTTCTTCTTTTTAACGGTGAGTTGCAGCCGGGCGGAGCATTATCATCCACATTTGACCGCAATTGTCGCCCACCAAAATATCTGCCGGCTTGTTTGCTCACTTGACATCAATTCAATTTTATTAAAAATGAATAAAAACGAAAGTGCTTTTACTTTTAGTGAGGTGTTCACCGTAACAATCACAACCGCCATTTTCATACGTTGGTGGTCCCTCCCCTTACACTACATAGCCAAGATGGCGACCATTGAGGGTGAGAAGTGTGCAGCGTTCCACACTCAACTTTCTGACCGTTATGAGTACACCATCCGGGTACTCATAGTGCTGCATTTTGCCATAACTGTCAGTGTGAACACACTTATGCACTCAAAATAGCAAGTGTAAGTATGGAAGAATGCAAATTGAGATACAACTTTAGTGACTACTTGCAGTTGGTGAACTACTGCAGCTAGTGAGCTAATGGCTAACATGCTAGCATGCCGGGAACATGCTAGCGCTAGTCAGTCACTCTCTGAGTTACTTTCTATTTTTTCTGTACTGGGCCATTTACCAGGAATGAGCGCCTGCACGTATTTGATTGGCCAAAGCAGCGCCATCGCGTTGTGTTGCAGAAAAAGTTGGGCCTGGTTCAGCTCTTTTTGCCGGAGCCCCCTGCGTTAGCTTAGATTAAGTTGGCTGGACAGTAAAACGACGATGTTCAGAGAGATTTTAGTAACAATCAACCTTAAACTATAGAAGTGAGAGGGACAAAAATAGGATTTTAAAGCAATTACACCCTTGACTATGCATCTAAAAGAACCAACATGACGTGTGGAGTTCCCCAGGGCTCAATCCTCGGGCCTCTTTTTATTTTATTTACAGTTTAAGCTTCCATTAAAACAAATAATGCAAAAAAATAAATTATCAACACCCAAATTTACCAGCTGACACAAACATACTGTTGTTGTTTTTTTTTTAATGCTTTATGTTGTTTTTAATGTTCAAAAGTTGTTTAAAAGTTCAAGATGGCCACCTGAACAAGTCTCTCTCACACACACTGCTGATAGTCTCTATCAGTGTTAAGATACGACTGTTGTTGGAGCCAAAATGGACCCAGCAGGACAAAGGTCTGAGTGAGGACACATGAACACACACCTACACACACACACACACACACACACACACACACTGTGGCAGATAGCAGGATCCTGTGCTCTGTTTGCCCAGTGTTCCTCTTCGCCCTTTGGACACCACACCTCAACTGCTGTGTGTGTGTGTGTCTTTCATTCGTTATTTCTTTTGTTCCATCTTTCCATCTCTCGGCAACTTCTTGTCTCTGCTGCTTTATTTCATCACATTATATCTTCACTTGTTTAAAAAGAGCCTTTAAATGTGTGTTACAGCAATTTAAACCTGTTTGTATCAGTGATGGAGGAAGTATTCAGACCCTTTACTGCAGTAAAAGTACTAATACCACACTGTATAAATACTTTGTCACAAGTAAAAGTCCTGAATAGAAAATAGAAAATAGTTACTGTACTCAGTATCAGTAACAGTGTGAGTGAACTCAGTAACAGTGTGAGTGTACTCAGTAAAGTGTGTGAGTG
>VMKM01004534.1:0-15537 GCA_008360985.2 Macquaria ambigua | reverse complement strand
TGGAGAGCAGAGAGGTGGAGAGCAGAGATGGAGAGCAGAGAGATGGAGAGCAGAGATGGAGAGCAGAGAGGTGGAGAGCAGAGATGGAGAGCAGAGATGGAGAGCAGAGAGGTGGAGAGCAGAGAGGTGGAGAGCAGAGATGGAGAGCAGAGAGATGGAGAGCAGAGATGGAGAGCAGAGAGATGGAGAGCAGAGATGGAGAGCAGAGAGGAGCAGAAGAAGAAAGCTCCATAATTAGAAAACAGATCTGCAGGTAAAAACTGAGACCGGAGTAATGCTGGACAGACCAGACTTTAATGATCCACAACCACGGAGACTCTCATGACTTCCTGTTTGTTTTTTTAGTCCTGATTCAGGAGTGTGCAGGTTGTTATCTTCTGCCTCTCACAGTGATGGACCAGTTATGAACAGGTCCAGCTGAAACACCCAGAGTCCAGGTGGACTTTCTTTATAATGTTTGGTTTTGGAGGTGTAGATGTCTCATAGAGTCTCTCTCCTGAAGCGGTTCACAGATTCATTCAGGGTTTGATTTCAGCTCTACGTCTCTATGTTGTTGTTGTTTGTACGTTAACTTTGCTTTAGCTCCTGTTGTACTGAGGATAAACATTTATCCTGGAGTCCACTTGAGTCCACCTGGAGTCCACCTGAGTCCACCTGCAAGGTGGTCTGTGAGGCCTGCCAGACTTTTCTTTGCTTTTTTAAAATATTTATGTATTTTGTGTTTCTGTCAGCGAGGAGAGCAGCTGAACTCATCGATCGGCTTCTCGCCGTTTTTCATTGGTTTTAATGAAAGTCAGGAGCCGAATGGAATACTGATGTGAACACACACACACACACACACACACACTCACACACACACACACACACACACACACACACACACTCACACACACACTCTCACACACACACACACACACACTTTTAATTCTACACACACATTTCTACATTTCATTTCTTTATACTCTCTCTCTCACTTATTTCATTTTACATTAATTTTACATATTTACACTTATTATTACATTTCTTACCACACTCACCACACACACCACCACACACACACACTCACCACCACCTCACACACACCACCACCACACACACTCACACACACACACACACACTCACACTCACACACACACACACTCACACACACACACACACACACACACACACACACACTCGAATATCTGAAGGTGTTTTCTTCCTGAAGGTAATTATTGTGTTGGACTCTCTCCTCCTGAAGGTTTTTGAATAATTTCTCTCCGATTATTATTGTTATTATCTGATTGATTATCTGATTGATTATCAGATAATCAGGAGGAAGGAGCCAGCGTGTAGACGGATCCTTGTCAGTTTCATCATCTTATATTAAACACGTCCTGCAGCTCAGAGGGTTTTCAGATCTCAGACTGCAGATTCCAAATTGAGGTGCATGATTTTCATCGTATTGATTCCTGATTGATTCCTGATTGGTTTCTCTTCAGTGATGACATGATATTTGGGATTAAATGAGACATTTTCATTACGATCATGTGCAGTTTAATCCAGAACGAATGTCCTCAGAAGAATAGTAAGATGTTAGTGAATGATGACTCCCAGGTGTTCAGGTGTTCAGGTGATGATGATGTGTCCTGAATGTAAACAAACCTGCAGTTCTTAGAAACATCAGTATTCTGTTAATGTGCTTCATCACTGCCTCCTCTTCCTCTCTTCTGTCTCCTCCTCTTCTTCTCTGCAGGAGGAAAACGGCTGTGAAGGATGAAGCCAGCAGAGTTTCACTCTGTGACACAACGACGAAGAAGATCCACAGAATCTAATATCAACATGAAGATCAATATGTGGGAGCTTAAAGGAAATCTCTGCTTTATTACAACAAGTGTTCAATAATAAGAACTCACCAAATCAATAACTGGTTTAAGTGGCAGAGGAAATGTAGAAGCACTGAAGGAAGCTGAAGTAGATTTGAAACAAAGCTTTTGAAATGTTTTAATGTGGGAGAAATATCTGAAGAGTTTTAACAGCCTGACTGAAGGACGATGAAGAGGCAGAACACAGATCATCTGCTGCTGGTGACCCTCGAGGGTCCTCAGACCTCAGTTTGAGAACTGCTGACCCCGACAGAAACAAAGAGTTTTACCACCAACCTGCTTTTATATCTGTTACACACACACACACACACTGTGTTGGTCACTGGTTTTCAATCAGGCTTCAGTAATAGTGTTTCTGGTTTGTGTGGAGACGAAGAGTGTATCAATCATCATCAGCTGACTGTTTCCCACTAACACACACACACACACACACACACACACAGCTCTGTATTAGGAGACAGAACATGTGATGGAGGAAGAGGAAGAGGAGGAGGAAGAGGACAGTGACCCTGACTGATGTTCAGATTTGTAAAACTAATGAAGCTCTGAAGGTCAGAACAGACTGAAGAGACGACGATGAAGAGGTGATGAAGAGCAAACAAACAGTCTATAATGACTTGATAATGATCCACTTAGATTTCCCATCAGCTTCCAATAGATGACTTCTGCTGCCACGGAACGATCAATAAGTGTCACCATGTTACAGCTTCATGTAAAAACCTTTTGAATAATCAACATAAAGTGGATTTGAACTCACGTAGACTTTAGTCTAAATCCAAATGAACCTTTAATATTTACGTATTATTACGTAATATACGTCCTGATCAATTACTGAACTTGTGCACTTCAGTTGATCAATGAATGATAATTAAACACCACACTAGTGTTTTAGTTCATAGCTGAATGTGTAAAAATGTGAAACTGAATATAATTCAATGAAAATCTGATTGAATGTTGTTAGTTTCACCCTCCATGTGGCATTCAATGACTCGTAGTGAATCGTAGTGTTGTGTTCATCACAATGACTGTCAATATGATGCGTTCAATGACTGTTGATGACTGTAAACATATCACGTTCAGAGCTTCTCATCATGAATCATGAACACACACACACACACACACACACACACACACACACACAGTGATATTGATCTCCTCTGGTAGCTCCGTACGAACTGCTGACATTGGAATGCATCGCGATGAATCCTCATTGACTCGACTGAAGGAGATGTGACTCCCCGAGGACGGCATACTGTGAGGAGAGATGTCGCCGCGGCAACCAGCGTCCCCCTAATGACCATTTTATACACTGACTTTGCCCCCCCCCTGCTCCATGGCTGCCGGCAGGATTATGTTAATGAAACATGACAGAGGGAGAACAGAGAGGAAGAGCGAGCAGGTGAAGGAGAGAAAAGGCTCGTCTTCTCTCCAGAGAGGATCGCTGCTTACTGAGGCTGCAGTAAAACGTTGATTCAGTTGATGGATGGAGCGATAAAGAGGAGCAGAATAAAAAGAAAACGGGGGAGGACTGGAGGAAAACGAGGTGGTTGGGCTGAAGGACGCGAGTTCAGGCTCCGAGTTCATCCGTTTAACAGGAACAGCTGCAACATTTTCAAGGCCGAAGCTTTTAGACGCAGCTTTTCTGTTGAAAACCAGAGACTTCCTGGAACATTTCTGTGTCCCTGAGTTTCCTGATGATTCCTCAGAAAGGAGCTGCTGCAGCACGTTACCTCTCACGAAGCTTCCTGGAAAGGACGTCGTAGTTTAGAAAGATTTTATTTTTATTAGTTCAACCTTCTTTAAGCACAAAGCAGCTGAACATGCAAACATTTGTTTCCTCTGTGGTTTTTACTTACAGACAAACATCCAGTTCAACAGACACCAACAATAAAGATTCCACCAAATAAATGAATATTTACTTTGGTTTAATTTAATTGGATCTCTGGCAGCAAGGTGGAGACTTTATAGAGAGCTGTGTGCTGTCACTGATGCTAAGCTAACATTAGCTGTTCAAACTGTGGACTTGCTGCTTGTTAAACCACAATCTGTTTCTACACGAGTTAAAGACAGAAGATGTGACGACAGACGTGTTTTTGTGGAGATTTAAAGTTGTTTAATGGTGCCGCCGGCTGAGTAACTTTTCAATAAGTAACTGATTCGTTTTTGAGTAAGTTGCCAAACTTTGTTTTCATTGAACAACAGAAGCCAGATTTGTTCGATGCTGTCTGGGTTTCTCTGTTTCCAGACTTGTTGGTGAGGCTCCACCTGATACTGGAACTATGGGGGGACAGGTGAAGGATTGTGGGTCTAACTGGATCATCTGAAGTGTTGAAGTGTTGGCGTTTCTCTTCAGGCAGCTGTAAACAGAAACGTGTCGGAGTATTAAAAGCTGATACGAGTGTTTCTCTGATCGTGTCTCAGCTTCTTATGCAATGAGGCTGATAAGAGCGAGTGCAGAAGGCAAAGAGGTAAATCAGGAGAGGCGGGGGGGAGTGGGAGGGGGGTGGGGTAATGCTGCGTTTCTCATCACTGTCAGCAGGCCGAGCGCCGCTCTGCATGCTGGGAAGGAGCGAATTGGAAGGAGGAGACGCAGGAGGGAGTTCCACCTCACTAAACTCAACTCATTTATCTCTAATCTTCCTCCTCCTCCTCCTCTGGATAATGGTCCTCTGGGGGGTTTGGGGACAAGAGAGAGAGAGAAATCTTGTTTCTGGAAAAAAGAGAACAAGTGAGAGAATAACTCAATCAAGAATCTGAATATCAGAGATGATCAGAGGCTGTTGTTGCTCCAATATTTTATTGATTTTGATCTCCTTTCTACCTGTAATCACAGTCCTGTCAGCATCCTACTAACACAGAGCTACTGTCTGGATCTGTTTATGTCTGTATTCTGATTTATACGGTAGGTATACAGACATTGTTAGAAATTGTGGGCCCACTGCTCCTTACATCACACCTGAACTACTTTCCATTCATATATCCTGACACTAACATCCGACTCTATGCAGATGTTAGATGTTAGTAATTTATGTACATGGTAGCAGTGCGACACAAGTTGCTAATGATCTCACAAACTCCACGGTTCATGTAACAGCAGAGTTAATCAATGCTGTGAATGTATGTTAAACAGTGTGCATGTTTTCACCAAGACAAACAGCTTTGGTGTAGAGACAAATGTCTTCATATGTTTATATCATAGAGAGGGAGCAGGTCAGATCAGAACAAAAGTACCTTTTCTTTCAAGGCAAAAAGGTTTGTAACATCGTCAAGTTCAGTCCTGCAAAGTTTAGATTTATTCAGAATTACGTCATATTAAATTCACAGTGAATAGTTTATATACAAAAGTATTTACCAAAAATGAAAATGTCAATGAAAAATAAATCAAATATCTGTAGCGCGAAAAGAAAAGAAAATCAACTTTAAGTGTAGTTTTGTCTTGGACTTGGTGAGCATTAATCCTGAGCAAAATAAATTAAAGACACAAAGTTTTCCCAGTTTTGCGTCAGAGTTCCTGTTTAGAAACAGTCTGTAGAAGCTTTCTTTAGAAACAGGATTGGTCTGAACGACGTGTGAAGCTTGTGTCGTCTGCAGAACAGCAGAGTTACTGACGGAGTCGTAGTTTACTGCTGACAGAAACACTCATTATCTTTAATCAACTCACTTTCTGCAGGACGATGAAGCTGTAATGAGGGTCTGAACTGACCCTCCATCAGTCTGCCCGGACACACAGACATCATTATCTTCATCGTCCTGTCAGGATCATCATCATCAGCAGCAGCAGCAGCAGCAGCAGCAGCAGATAATAATAACAATACACAAACCTCCATCTTCATCTGACAGTCCCTCTGCTCCCTCCTCACAGTGATGGAGGAGCTCTCAGGTCTCTGCTGCTCGCTTTATTATTAATATCTCTCAAACACCTCACACAGAGGCGGCTGCATGGCAGGCCCACACAGTTTAATTAAACAAGTCACTCACATTCAAACCAAACAGAACCAGCAGGGAGAGAGGTGGCCATCTTGGAACCAACTAACCAGCCAGAGTCCCGGCAGCTGAGGCCAATCCCTCAATGAGGTGGGGGGAGTCAGCCAATCAGGGAGCACCTGAAAGAGGGAGGCACCTGTTCTGCCTCTGCTACACACATTTCTGCTACAAACATTTAGCCAATCAGCGTCCTCCAACCTGAGAGAACCCAAAGATCGATCATTTATCTATTATTACAGCAGCAGAATGCTGACACACTAAAGACTTCAGCCTCCTCCTGATTCAATCACATCTCTCCTCAAAAACCCACCTGAGATTTCTAGCTCAGGTTTTATTCTTTACACAGATTAACTTTCCTACAAACATAGAATCTGCCTGCACCATCAACGATTCAATGAAGATCGGAATGATCGATGAATGGATCGAATGGACCGGACGATCTGAAAATTCAGTATCTCAGAAAATTAGAATATTGTGAAAAAGTTCAATATTGTAGACTCACTGTGTCACACTCTAATAACCAGACTGAGAGACCATTTAAAGGCTCAGGAAACCTTTGCAGGTGTTGTGAGTTAATTAGCTGATTAGAGTGTGACACAGTGAGTCTACAATATTGAACTTTTTCACAATATTCTAATTTTCTGAGATACTGAATTTTGGGTTTTCATTAGCTGTAAGCCATAATCATCAAAATTAAAGGAAATAAAGGCTTGAAATATTTCACTCTGTGTGCAATGAATCTATATAATATATGAGTTTCACTTTCTGAATTGAATTACTGAAAGAAATGAACTTTTCCACGATATTCTAATTCATTGAGATGCGCCTGTAATAATCATCCAAATCACAACCAGGTGTCCAGCAGGTGAAGTCAGACATCTGACTGGTGTTTATTTTCATGTCATACAGAGTGGAGTGTGAATTTGGCATCAAACAATTAATCAAATTAGTAAAGTGCTTCTGATTAATGGCCCTTATTTATTTGCTTGTGTTTGGTGCCTCACAGGCTGCAGTACATCATGTTGGGATGGTTCCCTACCTGCTGCAGTTTGTCCCGCTAACAAAGACAAATCCAGATTCTACAGGTTTAAGTGGATACAGAGAGATTTCCTGTGAGCAGAGAGAGACTCGGGCTGCTCTCTGGATGTGTGGCTGTAATGAATCAGCTCTGACTGATATCACCATTATGAGGCCTGGGGAGAGCGGCTGTCGCAGTGCTGCAGTGCTGCTGTACAGCAGCTCAGGGAGGAAACAACAAAACCAATCTCACAGGCTGTTACTCATCACAACAAGAGGACAGACAAATAGGCAGACAGGCAGGCAGACAGACAGGCAGGCAGACAGACAGGCAGACAGACAGACAGACAGACAGACAGGTGAGGTCTGACTCTGCTGCAGCCTGTCAGAGCAGCAGGACGGCAGATTAATGTTTTGACCTTTGCAGCTGCAGCAGCAGTGATTTCCAACATATTTATGATCATTACTTCCTGTCTCCTGCAGCCACGTCCCTCCTTCACCGAGAGACATCGAGGGACAAAACCAGAGCCGGAAACAGAACTGCTGAGAGGACAGACACAAACTACCATCATCCTGACGGGACCAGAGAACGCTTAAGTACGAAGAAATATTTTAAAGATGGATAATACTGCTCTCTGATTGGCTGTCAGGTGTCTCTTAAAACCATATGTGTTCACTTTAAACAGTTTAACCATTGTTCACTGTTAAACTGCAGGTAACCATAGCAACAGTACTTAAGTTTCATATTGCCTCAAGCAGCCCTGGAACCCTTTTCAAGATCTGTACAACCTCCTCAAGGACCTCTAAAACCTCCTTAAGCACCCCTGGAATCTCTTTAAGATCTGTACAAACTCCGCAAGGATGTCTGCAACCTCTTCAAGGACGCCTGTGACCTGAATGAAACTTGCACAACCTCCAAAAGGGCATCTGGAAGCTCCTCAAAGACCTCCAGAACCTCTTCAGCCTAATGGACCTCTTCAAGACCTCCAGCTCCACAAGGACCTCCAAAGCCTTTTGAAAGACATCAGGAACCTCCTTATGGGCACTTTGAACCTCTTCAAGGATCTTAACAACCTCATCAAAGACATCTAAAAGCATCTCAAGAAACCCTGGAACCTCCTCAAAGACCTGTACAACCCCCAGAGGACTTAAATACCTCAACCTAAAGAACATCTCCAGTCTCTTCAAGGACCTCTTTAACCTCCACAAGGCCCTCTGGGACCTCTTAAACTTTCAAGGACCTTGGGAGCCTCCTTAGTGACACCTAGAACATCTTCAATAACCTCCAAAACCATCTAAAGGACCTCTAGAACCTCTTCAAGACCTCACATCCTCCACAAGGACCTCTAAAACGTCCTCAAGAACAACTGGAACCTCCTTGAGAGCTGAAGAGCCTCTTCAAGGACCTCTGCTGCCATCAGTCAATTTAACCTCTGCGCTCAGTCAGAGCTCGAGGTTGATCAACCTGCAGGTTACCATGACAACAGCACAGATGCTCCAGGCCCTGTTCGCAGTCAGCTGAGAGGTGAAACTGAGACAAACAGCTGATCTTTGTTACTGTCAATTTAATATGAAGTAAAACTCATTTCTGTTTCCTGGTTTTGATTGAAATCCTTGTTAGCAGAATATAATAAAGCAGGTGAGAGTCTAACAGCATCTTATCTGTTTGCATCAGTGCAGTTTGTGACTCGTTCAGCTTCCTCTCATTACCATGTGAGCTGTGCTTCCACCATCGATTACAGCTGATTTGTGTTCCAGGCTGTTTCTCGTTTCTGAAACTAAAATCCATCTCAGATCTGCTAATTGCTGCTAGAAAAGACATTTTCTGCCTAAATTGAAAGTAATTTTCCGGCTGCAGATTGTAGATTCAGACACAGCATGGTATTGGTTGGAAATGTGCCGTTTCTTTTCTTTTACAAATGCTCCTATAAAGCACCTGAACCCTGCTCTGTCAAACACACAAAGCCTCCACATACCCACACTACATCTAAAGGCACACCTACTGCAAATTATTAGTGTGCAAATTGTGGCAATTGGCCGTTTATTAGTTACTGTTGCTATGTCTGTTAATCAGTTCATTGTAGTACCGCACATGTAGTTTAATGATGATTGTTGCAGATTTACCAGCAAAATTCATAGTAATTGACTGTTCGCTAAACCCCGCCCCTGAACAGCAACTGTCTAATCACAGCTTAGCAACAGTAATTACTCACAGCAGGGAGACCCCCGTTAGTCATGTGACCCTCGCCTTGCAAGTTGCAGTGGCGCTAGCACTATGGCTAGCAAGCTAATCTGCTAACATCAGAGAATTCACAGCCTCATCAGCCTCATGGATGTATTAAAGAGAACTGGATACATTAAAAGATGGCGCCTCATTCATTCCTATAAAAATTTCTCCACCAGGTGCAAAAGCCAGAAAAAGCCTCCGCGGCTTCCTCACGCTCATGTGTTATTGTGCCCACAGAGCATGCTCAGTAGAGTCCTTCTCCAGCCAAGACGTCCTGCGGCTGAGCCGGCTGAATCAAATACTTGAATGATACGTTTCTTTTAGACTTTCCGAATGTTATTAGATCAAATGAATGAAATTCTGATAATAAAAAGAGATATGTCAGAGTGTTTGCAGGCGCTCCTTTTCAGATGATTGTGAATGGGAATATTGGCTGTGCAAGCTGTGATTACAGTGTTGGCTGTACAGCTATAGAAAAACCCTTCTGATGTTTCTAACACATTTAGCTGTTTATCTGCGAGGGCTCAACCTCTAATGTTTGATGAGCTCTCGTTCCTTTTGAGGTTGAATGCTCTCACTGTAACTGGCTCAGGACGGAAACGTCTAACGTAAAAAGCTTCTACCAGCAGCTGTTTTTCGAGGCCGTGCAAATGAACTGTGCTGTGCCACTTCCTGGTGTGAGCGGCCTTTGAACAGGGCTGGAGAGTCACAGAGACTACATCAGTGTAAGTAACTTGAGCAGAGCGGTGATTAAACAGTGATGTATGTGTGCGTGAGATGGACAGTCTAACAGTGTAATTCAGTGGGAGAGGCATTAGAAGAGTCCCAGCACTCTTCCTTAATTAGGTCAGTCTCTTTTAATTAGCTCTCAGTCCGCAGAGCAAATTAGACCTCCAACACTTTGTCTCTCTCTCTCCCATCATCCATTTCTGCAGCCCTTTTTCTATTGTCCTGCACATCATGGGGTCAGTGAGGATCACAGTATCGATGTGGCTCTGTTTTAATGTCTCCATTACAGTTTTACTGCCCCAATAAAGGCTTCAAGGTTAGAGGTGATGACAGGAGCAGAGACCAGACCTCCGTTTCACTTTTCAGCTTAATGTTAAAGTTTTACTGAGTCCTCACTGAGAGAACTGGGGTTTAATGGAGGATAAAGATAGTGGAGAGAAGAGATGATATCCGTTTCACTCAGAGTTTAACTGACACGCTAGAATTTTCCATTTATTGATAACGTACAGAGCCTCCAGACGCCCAAAATATGATGTTGTTACGACTGCGACTTTTGGGATGTTATCTTTCAGGGAGCTCTGTGTTAAGGTGTTATAATGTTAGCATGCTAATACGCTACCATGAAGTGACACAGTGAAATGCATTTGGACATCCTTACAGAACATGTTTTGCTGGAAGCTCAGTATTTGTGGAACTACCCGTAACATGCTAGCTGGCTGGGAATATGCTAACGCTAGCCAGCTGGCTGCAACTACAGATTATTTTCATTTTGGCTAATCTGCCATTACTGTTTTGATTAATCAAAAAGTCGTTTTGTCTATGAATGACAAAAAGTTGTGAAACATGTTCATCACAAGCTAAAGTCCAAAGTGACATCTTCTTGTTTTGTCCAACAGTCAAAACGCAACAGCTTCCTGTCATATATAACAAAGAAGAAGAATTACCAAAACAATTATAATGATCAAAATAGTTGCTGCAGGATTTGTCCAGTCTTTGTGCTAAGCTAAGCTAACACGTCCTGACTCTAGCTCTGTACTGAACAGGAAGGAAATGTTGAACTGTGCCTTCCGTGAGCAGTGTGATGGTTTCATTAGAGGAGCAAGAGGAGAGGCTTCAGAGTAGATTAGTTTGTGAAGCTCGAATGAACCTGAATCCTTCAACATAATTAAGATTAGTTTCACAGAGACGGCACAAACGGATGCAATTAAAAACCAGTGATGTACAATATTACAGCCAGAACCAAACGGGACAAAATTAGAAACTCAAAAAATTAAAGTGACAATGAAAAATGAATTTGTCTCTTTGATTCTGTGCTCAGCTGATTCTGCACTTTCACATCCAAAGTGTTCGATTCATAAACGCTGTTGGAGGCTTTAACTGATGATC
Organism: Macquaria ambigua; assembly: GCA_008360985.2. Taxonomy (NCBI): domain Eukaryota; kingdom Metazoa; phylum Chordata; class Actinopteri; order Centrarchiformes; family Percichthyidae; genus Macquaria; species Macquaria ambigua. The sequence continues at coordinate 4,329 of VMKM01004534.1, read as the reverse complement.
TGGGAGGATTTTCCTCTCTGACTCTCCTTCCTCTGATGCCCAGCGGTGGAGGAAATATTCAGATCCTTTACTGCAGTAAAAGTACTAATACTACACTGTAAAAATACTCTACTATACTATAAAGTAAAAGTCCTGCTAACGAGCTGCTGCTGTAGCTTCATATTTAGCTACAGACCTGAGAGAGACATCAATCTGAACATCTGACTCTCAGAGAGGAAGAGGAGAAGAGGAGGAGTTCACTACATGTCGAATTAATCTTTGAGTATGTGTGTGCCAAGATCTGCATTATATGACTTTAAAAATATGAACCTATTTTCCTCTCCAGAGGAAGACAGACAGATCAACAGTGAAATGTTTCTAAAAAGATCAAGTGAGTTTCCTCTCAGAAGGAGAACTGTGTTGTTGTTGTTGTTGTTGTTGTTGTTGTTGTTGTCAGGTTATTTCCTCTGGATGACCTTTGTGTCTGTGAGCTCATATCAGCCAGTCTGACCTCTGAAACCCTCCTGTTGTTTAAAGATACAGCCTGAACCTCCTCTGACCGCCTCTCTGTGGAAAACAACAGTGTCTGAAGGTGGACCAGGACGTATTGGAGAAACGTCTCGGCACCAGCACGACTTTTAAATATCACAAAGAAAGAGATGAGACTGACCTGCAGTGTTTCTTTCATTACCTGCCTCCACCTCCCGTCCCTCAGGCGTCACACTGACTGCCATCTTTCTGCAACATTCATTGAGAGGGAAAGGAAACATGGTGAAATCTCTTCTTCTCCTTCAAAGTTTGCCTTTCCTGTTCAGGCTCAGAAATATCTCATCTTCATTCACCCACATTTAGATTCACAGCTGGTTTCCTTTGGCATTCAGGAGCATTTTCCTGCTGCCAAAGTTGGGAATTTCTGACTTTCAGATATTTGTAAGAATTCGCAGCATTAGTTGCGTCTGACACATCTGACACAGACATCTTTGACTTTTGTTCAGCACAAAGATTCATGCTGTAAGCTCAGTCTGTAGCTCACTTAAACTACAACTACTCTGATAATAAACGTAGAAACTGATACAACATGGAGGACTGGGAGTCAGCGTGTACTGACTCAGATTAATACAGTCTAACTGGTTAATATCTTGTAAAACTGAATCAATATAATAAAAACATTCCAGATTTATGCAGTAAATGAGGTGAAGGGGAAAAATAAAACTCTTCTGGGAAGAAATACAGCAGAAGAAGAAGAAGTGTTTCCAGACTCCTGAGCTTCATAAAAACAGTAAACGCAACACTTGAGATGCTAATTTCACTCATTCTTCAGCTGTTTCCCTGAAGGACTGACAGGCTCTGTGTTATTCCCTCCATCCGTTATCTGTCTGAAATCACATCATCTTCGCTGTCAGCCAGATTTCATCTAGAAATACAGTGTGATTATGATCACGGAGGACAGAGGAGTCCCAGAAAAGAAGAAGATTTTCTGAGCTCTTATTGGCTCATGCATCAGCCACTTCCTGCCAGCCTGAACAGGACGGAGAGCAGCAGTGACGGTCGAGTTTACAGGGATCCAGTCCTCAGGTGGTAAAATGTCTACGAGATCAAATCGTCTGTTTGTTTGTTCTTTGTATGAGAACTAGATCCATAAATCAGCTGAATCGGGCTGATTTATACTCCGTAAAATATCATATTTTATAAGCTGATCGTGTGTTTTTATGTAAAATCTTAATCTGTAAAGTAACCTGTAGCTCCAGCTGTTAAATTACTGTAATGGAGTAAAAAGTACCTCAAAACTGGACTTGAATACAGTCCTGCAGTACTCTGTACAGACCAACTCAGGGTCGTAACAAACAGACTCTGTATTAACTACATGCTCTGTGTGTGTGTGTGTGTGTGTGTGTGTGTGTGTGTGTGTGTGTGTGTGTGTGCAGTCAGTGCTTAATTTTCTCACGGTGTGTGACTAAGGCAAAACAGGTGAGTCAGCACTCGCCAGCAAGTCGCCTGTCTCACCTGTCTTGCGTTGTCATGTACAAACCTGAATGATGACACTGCATTTATTTCACCTGTCTGACTGACTGTCACTTTTCAGGTTGAAACAACACTTTCTCACATTGAGACCAGACTGCAGGGGGAAAAAAAGGGCCTTCCCATAAACATGACACATGATTTAGACAAGATGCAAAGAGTCTGTTGGCTTCATTGCATCTCTTCCAAACCAACAAGGTTTGAAACTACGTCCTGTTTATTCTCCTCACACAGGCAACACTTGTTTCACCGAGCTAGACACGCTGCACTCCACCTATGTGCCACCAGAAATAGCTTTCATGAGCCAGTAATCTAGACTTAACAGAGACTCTGCCTTGTTGGATGGTGTTGTTTACACGCCCCAGTTGTTCCCGGTCAGGTCCACTCCCTAAGTGTTAGTTCACTAATTAAAAGGCGGTGTGGGTGTTGTGTAATGTGACTCGGCAGACAATGAATGGGAAAGTGATTTAGTGGAGACTGGAGACGGGAGTTGCTCGCGGATGCTGCTGCTGCTGCTGCTGCAGTTTCCTCAGCTTGGTAACAGTGGAAACAAGCTGGTGCAGGTCAACGAAACAGGTTGCGTTTGTTGGATATTGTGACATAAATCAGGGCACATGGACACACAAACAGACAGATAATCCACACGTCAGTCGAGAGAAACAAACTGTCAAAGAACAACACACACATCCCTTCTGGAAAGTCCACCCGTAAGTGTGCTGATGTTGAGAGACTAGCTTTCACTGTCTTTAACAAAGCCTTTTTGTGCCAGTATGTGAGGTTGTGTACACCTGCTGTCAGGGTGTGTGTGCGACTGCAGGCAGCAGAGCTTAATATTTCATGACTAACAGACATCTGATCCTTATTTACCCCATTAACTAGGCGTGATGACACACTTTGCTGCAGGAAAACCTACAGTATTTCATTTCAACATGTTAACTATAGGAGCAAACTTTAGAGTTGTTCTTAAAAAAACCTTTATGGAAATGACATAAAGCCCCATATAGCTTATAGAGAACGAAACCATTATCCGGTTTTCTCCCTTTCTCGCTGCCTCTAATCAGGAGTAATAAGTAACAAGCAGCCGAGTGTGTGTGGGGGTAAATAGTGTCTCTGTCTCCCTGCCTGCCGCCGTAAACCACACACATGCCCACACATTGCCCTAGCCATTAATCAAGCTTGTCCCAACTGAGCAGACTAAACATAATAACCAAAGATCTATCTATAAAGGGACTGTTGCATTTACATCTGTGAGTGCGTCTGTCTGTCTGTCTGTGTGCACATGTGTAGGATTCCAGCATGTCCCTCCCCAGAGCAGCTATTCCAGCTATGTATTTTCCAGCATGTCATGGCCATAAATAAGGACATTAGGTCAAGATAAATACATCAGACAGCTGTCTAAAACTGTGCTCTTTGGACCCTGGACTCTGTTGTCTCCATCTCTGCTCAGCGGTCAGTTTCTAGCCAGGAAACTCTTAATGAAGACCTTTCATCTCTAACAGACTTTTTAAGACTCCCTACATTATTGGGTGATGTATCAATTGGATTCCATCATTTAATATTAGTGTAAATTATATCAGGATATCTGGACTGAATTACTGCTTTAGACTGAGTTACTGCTGTCAAACAACCATTGCATTGGAAACTATATAATTTCCCCCATATGGTGTGAATCGCAATTTAGAAAACTGAACCCCTTTCAATTGTAACAGCAAAACCATGGTGATACAAGCTAATGTGAGCTCCAACTGAAAACAGAACTCCATCTCGGGCTACACTACAACACTGAACCATATCACAAGGAAGACAGACAAGGAAGGATCGACTGGTGTGCGCACTTGGATTATTTGTTTTATGGCAGAGTTCGTGGCAGCCTCCCTCTGTTTCCTCCTTTGCCCGAGGAGCTTTGGGAGAACAGATTTCAAACAAACACAAACCCGCACACACAGACCTCAAGGCCTTGGGCCAAAGTACCAGTTCAAACAGACAGAATGCACAAACTGTCCTTCACACACATGCTTGCCAGAATGGACAAACATTTGCGTGCATGCTTACACTCGCAAAAACAATACCTTATTCTGTCGCTGTGCCGTGTGTGTGTGTGTGTGTGTGTGTGTGTGCTGTTTGTGTCCCATCTCAGTCTGACTCCCTTGAGACGGAAGACAAGGCCAAGTAAACTCTCCGTATGCTACATTACCTCATGTAACCTTTACTTTTCTGCTGAACCAGGCCAGCCTGCACTGAATCACCATGAGTGCTAACATCCAGCCTTTTCTGAAGACAGTAAAGTGCAGCACCCACCACACAGAACACACACATAGCTTGGCAAGCAGT
>VMKM01004533.1:0-15550 GCA_008360985.2 Macquaria ambigua | reverse complement strand
CCCTCCTCCTCTTCCTCCTCCTCCTCAGAGCGGTCACATGCCGGCGGTTCGGGTCTGGGAGGTGTCGGAGCGTCTGCAGGTCGCTGAGCTGCAGGAACATAAATACGGAGTCGCCTGTGTGGCGTTTTCTCCCAACGGGAAATATATCGTCAGTGTGGGCTACCAACACGACATGATGGTCAACGTGTGGAACTGGAAGGTGGATAAAGTGATGAACACATGAATACATCAATTATTATAATCCAACAATATCATATATATTATTCTGCATAATGAGTACTTTTACTTTTGGTACTTTAAGTATATTTTGATGCTGATACTTTTGTGCTTTTACTTCAGTAAAGTTTTGAATGCAGGACTTTTACAGTGACATACAGCATTCATTCATTTTAATTTAGATCAAAGTAAAAGCCTCCAGCAAAGGAAGCGGGTATGTCGTTTCAATAGTTAGAAGGCTTTTAATGTGAAACATCTGCAGGAAGTGTTGAGTTTTATCAGCAAAGTAGAACCAACTGGAGTTCAGTGAATCAAAGCAGTATATATGTAAATGCAGTGCTCCAGACGATGGGCCAATGAGAGTCCGAGGCTCTGATCACATGACCTCTGATGATGTGGTGTGTTCAGTGTCGTCTGTTTGGTTCGTTGAGTCTGACTGACGACAGCTGTGAACTTTACTGCTGTTTACCGTCACAACAGGAGCAGCAGCCATTTAAAGGAACATTCTGCTGCTTTTTCATGTGAAACTACAAAAACAAAGCATTGCATTACAAACCCAGCAGGATGGTGTGTTCATGGACACACTGTCGTTTTGAATTGTAGTGTCAGCTTCTTTTAGATTTAGTTTTAGTCTTGAAATCAATAGTCCACATTAGTTTTAGTTATATTTAGTCATCTTCATCTTCTTATTGTTTGTATTTCAGTCTGATGTCACCAGCGAGCTGCAGTCCAACTTCAATTAAAACATGTTTTTGTTGTTTTGTCTGTTTATCAGAAAAACGTTGTGGTTGCAGCCAATAAGGTGTCCAGTAAGGTGACGGCCGTCTCCTTCTCAGACGACAGCTCGTACTTTGTTACCGCCGGCAACCGCCACGTCAAGTTCTGGTACCTGGACCACAGCAAGACCTCCAAGGTGCACATGTCCATCATATGTTATTGACCTGGTAATTAAAACCTCCTGTATGATTACTGGATTTATTGATCGTCCTCTGTCTGTCACCAGGTGAACGCTACCGTCCCTCTGCTGGGGCGTTCAGGGCTGCTGGGAGAGCTCAGGAATAATTTCTTCAGCGATGTGGCATGTGGGCGGGGTCGACAGGCCTCCTCCACTTTCTGCATCACCTCCTCCGGTTTGCTGTGTGAGTTTAACGACCGGCGACTCCTTGACAAGTGGGTGGAGCTGCGGGTGAGTCCAAGCACTCGCTTCAGGAAGTTAGAAACGCCACCAGAGCGTCTCCGTGACGTTTCCATGACAACTGTAAATGCTCAGATAGAAACCAAAACAAACAGTCAGTCCGTCCACCAGCTGCCTGCCGGATTTGTATGAAATGTCAATATTTGTGTGGTTGATAGTGGTTCAACTTCTCACCTTCCTACGGTGATGTACAGGTGGACTCCAGTACACTGTGACATCAGTGTGGGGTGTGGTTACAGGTGTCTGACCACAGCTAACGAGACGCAGACTGAAGCTTTGAACCAGAGAAACACTGCTGTTCACACTGATGTTAACTTGCTGTTTAAATGCTTTGATGTTTCACTGTTTGTGTCTTTAAATGCTCTAATGTGAAGTTCCTCTGCTTCCTCCTCTGCTTCCTGTGCAGAGAGTCGACTCTGCCTCCGTAAGTCGTCATCTCACCTGGACTCAGTCAGTTCAGCCTCAACAACATTTACTCCTGATCACGCTGAGGAAGAGTGATACTAAAGAGAAGAACTCGTTAAACACATATAGAAATCATTTACCAAAGATGTCCGATGAAAAAAACGTTTTTTTTTCATTTTAAACTTTACAGGAAACACATCACAGCTGTATTCCAGTCAGAATCGCTTTATTCCCCATGATGAATATTATCTTATCAGGCTGTGATGTCTCACTGTCTCTTATTTCTTCAGGAAGAAAGTGGCCTGAACCTCAGAGACGGTAGCTAGCTGCTGGTTAGCTTTTAGCTCCCTCCATAGAAACTAATAAGCAGACCACAAAGTGGCACAGCAACATTCATTTCTTGGTTCTTGTTAAAAACATGGTGCTGGATGTTTGGTGGCGGTGAGACGACTTGCTGGGCTAGTTGGCAAACTACTTTAACTGGTGGGCTAACTGCTAACATGCTGGCTAGCTGGGAACATGCTACCACTAGCCAGCTACAATAGCTCTCCAAGATAGCTTGGTCACTAACCGGACAGAAAGTCTATTCAAGAGACATAAATCGACTTTCTGCAAACCCAGCATTGCTAAGTTAGCCATGTTTTTAGCTTTTAGCTTTTAGTTTTTAGATTTGGTGACTTTTAAGACCCCGTCAGCATCTGCAGACATGTAGTCCATTTGCTTTGGTTTACTCGTTAGGTTTGTTTAACGAGACCCCACTGAGTTATAATGATAGCTGAGACTCATGAGAACGCCGCTCCTCCATGTTTGACTTTAATCACATTGAGCTCTTCAGCTGTTAGTTTGCTGTTAAATGTTCAGCATGTTGAACAACATGAATGTGATCTGAATCTTTATCCTCACTGGCTGAGCTGACTGACTCAGACACGCCCACTTCCTTCCTCTCACTCCATTGGTCGGTTTCACAGCACGCCGCTGTCATTCATAGCCAACACTCAACCTGATTGGCTGAGTGGCGAATCGCCCCGTTCACCCTCCACACTCTGATTCACTGAGGACCCTGAACGCAGCATCAGTCACCTACACCAATGTCCAGCTTCCACTCAGTGCTGATACTGATACTGCAGTACTGATACTACTGATACTGCAGTACTGATACTGTAGCACAGGACTGGTACCACAGCAGCAGCTCAGTAACACAGCCGTCTTTGTCTGAATCCTCGCCCACACACATTCTCTCGCTTCATCTACATGTTTAGTTTTTATTTCAGTCGAACACAAAACACAAAGAACAGAAACACGTTCAGTCTGTTCGACATTAAACTGAGATGAAAACACGTCATCACAACCTCCAGACAGGCTGTTTTCTTCCAACAAAGAGTTGATGCATCATGATGTTTCACCTTCTGCCAATCATTTAATGAGATCTGATTAACTTTGTGGAGCTGATGGTGCTGCTAGCTTAAAACTCCACCTTCAACTACCCCAGAACTGTCTGATTTACATGTTGTATCTTGTTTATTAAACAGGTCAAAGAACAGAAAGATTGATAGACTGATATTAGTTTCTGACAGGTCCAGACATGTTTAGCCTAGCTTAGCACTAACACTGGAGGCTGGGGCAACTGCTACCTAGTGTAGCCACAAAACAGTTAGCATAAAAAATGTTATGTTGGGTTTTTAGTTCATCTGTCTGATGTAATGGTATGTGTTTTTAGCTAAACAGTGTTACACCAGGTTTAGCCTAGCTTAGCATAAAGACTAGAGGCAGGGTTAGCCACAGAACAGCTAGCATAACCAATGACATTTGTTTATAGCTAGTTGATGTCATGGTAGCTACTAATAGTTAGCATATCCAAAATAATGCTAACTGGAAAGAAATAATCTTAACTCGAGGTCCACTTACTAGCGTTTTCTGGAGCGGATTAGCATTTATTTCTTTTGATTGAAAGCTCCAGAAAAAACTAGAAACTACAGTTTACAAGGTCAAGAATAAACTAGGCGAGTCGATGTTAATGGAAGCTAAAACCAGCTAGCATATATTAGGCTGTTTGTGTTTAGCCTAGCTTAGCACAAAGACTGGAAGCAAGGGGAAACTGCTAGCAAGGAACAGCAATGTGTAGTATGAGAGGCAGACAGTCACTGAGAGTGAACCAGACAATAGCAGCTCTGTCTGTCTGCCTGTCTGCCTGCAGTCAATCTCAGTATCATCGACTCCATCTGAAACTAAAATTTAATATTTGTTCACATGAAGTCAAACTGGACAAACGTCGGCTGAACACTGCGCCCACATTCAACACACTGTTCCGTCATCACGTTCAACACACACACACTGGAATTTATTTACACACTGTCCTGCTGCCAATACTCGCTATTGTGGATATATGTGGATTCGTCTGCCACTGAAAATAGTCCCCAACAAAGTCACTGTTTCCTCCTGTAGAAACGTCTTCGCTAAACCACTCTAATTGGACCTCACAAAGTTATAATTGCAGGACCAAAAACACATCTTCATCTTCATGGTGTCCTCACAACTCAGCAAGATTAAGTGAACATCCTGCATGATGGTTTGTCTCTGACTCACCTGTCTGTCTGTCTGTCTGTCTGTCTGTGTGACCTCAGGCGTCTCAGGCCACCTGTCTGTCCGTCACAGACGAGTTGATCTTCTGTGGTTGTTCTGACGGGACGGTTAGAGCTTTCAGCCCCGTCAACCTGCACTTCCTGTGCACTCTGCCCCGCCCACACAGTCTGGGAGCTGACATTTCCAGTATGGTGGACGCCAGGTAACACACACACCTTATATGCAGTACATACTGTATATAAATGGACAACATAGAGGTCAGTGTGTATGTTCAGGTACAGAGTTACAGTGCAGGAATAAATATTTACAGTTTATAACTGTATCCTACAGTGTCTGTTTACAATACAGCCTGTGTAGATTTACATTTGACAATAAAGGATAATATTTACATGTTGTTGCAGATTGAACATGAAACTGTAATATAATGTGAAATATAATAATGTTGTATAACTCGGCCCACATGGACTCTTGTGTCAGAGGTCACATGATGACTCAGAACAGGAACCATCAGTCCGTCTGGTTTTTATTCAGATGGAGGTCAGCTGACCACGTAGACAGGTTACCATGGAAACCACAGACACATTAGCATGGTTTTTATTTTTAGTTGGCACAAGAACGTCTGAGTGTATCCCACAATCCTTCAGAAACTCTCAACTCTCTCTGCTCCTCCTCCTCCTCCTCAGTCAGCTGTTCTCCTGCAGGTCGGAGGCTCGTTACCCGGACACGGTGGCGGTGACCTATGACCCCACCAACCGCTGGCTGTCGTGCGTCTACAACGACCACAGTGTTTACGTGTGGGACGTGCGAGACCTCCGTGACCCCCGCAGGGCGGGAAAGCTGTACTCCGCCCTCTACCACTCCTCCTGTGTGTGGAGTCTGGAGGTCAGTATCATACATTACAAACACATTCCTGTCCTCCGGAGAGGTCAAAGGTCACAGCGCTGAAACATCAGTTGGTCATAAAAACACAATAACTTTTACTGGACTGAACCAAAATGTCCAAACTTCCCATGAGGCTTAGCTGCTACAACAGGAACAGGTGGGGTCGGTCTGCACCTTCATCTTTCTGTTGAAGTCAGAAGTTCAGGACACGTGAACATATTCTGACAAATGAGTTTTAATGGTTATTATTCACAGTTTAAAGAAGTTTTACAGGAACAGTTTGACATTTAGTGAAATCTCCTCCTCCTGTGTCTCCTGCAGGTGTACCCAGAGGGGGGAGGAGGGGGGAGGGGCGGAGGTGAGGTGTGTCTCCCCCCCGGGTCGTTCCTGTCCTGCTCCTCAGACAACACCATCCGACTGTGGAACATCGATGGCCACGTCCTCAACAGGAACATCCTGAGCCACGTAGGAGAACACACGCCTTTACATTTACATTACATTACACACACCTACACCTGTACACCTACACCTGTACACCTACACCTATACACCTGAGCAGACACCCTCCTGACCTCTGACTCCTCAGGACCTGCAGAAGGTTATTTACGTGGACGACAACATATCCAGCCTCCTGGACACGGAGAGCTGCACCGTTACCGGGGGCAATGCAGAGAAGGCGGGGTCATTGGGCTCAGAGGGGCAGCAGACTGACCAGAGCAGGGCGGGCATTAGGACCCTGAGGGTCAGTCCTGATGGACAGCACCTGGCCTCTGGAGACCGCATGGGAGTCCTCAGGTGAGGGGGGGGTTAATAACTGTGGAGGTTTAATCACAAGTTTGAGTCCAGATATAATGACTGCTGAGTCAGTCTAATACTGTGTGTGTGTGTGTGTGTGTGTGTGTGTGTGTGTGTGTGTGTGTTGCAGGATCCATGATCTGGGCAGTATGGAGGAGATCATGAACGTTCAGGCTCATGACTCCGAGATCCTCTGCCTTGAGTTCTCCAAACCAGACACAGGTGACAAACATATTTATGACATACTGTTACAGTAACATGGTACAACATATAAATACTATCTATTACAACAAATGTAAACACAGTAAATAACACAATATAAAAACACAATATACACCACAGTATTAAACAATATAGAACATAATGCAAACTAACAGTATATAAACACAATATATAAAATCAGTTTACAACAAAACTTGACGAAGTATACAGTTCACAGTCGTGTGTTAGCACAAGGCTCTGCTGAATCTAACTGGGTTGTGAATAATTGGGAAGTGTCTGAAAAGTGAGTGACGCCTGCAGTCAAAACGGTGGGATCTTTCCCACGCCACCTTCCCTGTCACATGACCTGAACACTGCTGCTCTTCCCCCCCGCAGAGCTGCTGTAGGGTGGATGCACGGAGGCTGACCTCCACCTCGGTCTGTTGGTGGGTTAGTTGTGGCTTTTGTGACATCACATGTGACTCGGCCAATAAGGGATCAGCTCCCAGTCTCTCACATCATGTCTGAACTTCATTAAAAAGACCTGTTGTGATCAGCTGATTGATGCGAGACAGTGAAGTTAATGTTTGCTGTCGTCTTGACTCATGAATTTGCTGTCGACCAATAACAACGCTGCTTTGACTTCCATTGAGGACACTGAGGTCAAGTTTTCCGTAATATTTCTGAGACTTTTGGGAGTTTATAACGACTTTACATCCTACAGTTACACACATATCACACTTTAAGCCTGATTCTGATATTTTTTTGACTAAATTTGATTGTGTTAGGGCAAAAAAACTAAAAATGTAATTCAATTAAAATAAAAGGAATGACATCTCCACCAGAATAGCTTACCTGGCACCAGACCATAATGTAGGGTGATACAATATACAGACACTATAAGTGAATATTTGAATGATTAAATAAGATTTTGTGAAAATTTTGTGATTTCCTAAAATACTCCTAAAATTGTACAGAGTTTGGTTGGTGGCTCGTCAAAAGCGTCTCAGGTGGTTGGAGTTATTTTCTTTTTAAATCAGAGCCGTCAGCCTGTTTGACTGTTCGTGATTTAAAGTTTAATTCCAGTTGTTTCTGTCTGACCGCTCGTGTTCGTCGACCCGTCAGACTTCTTTTTCTGCTGTGACTCTGTTCTTCAAGATCTCACATATTAGAGTTCTGATCCTGAAGAGTTTCATGGAATCAAACCCCACTGATGAGATTATTTATGGTCTGCATTTTTTCTGTCGTTCAGTGTACGTACATTCAGTAATTATCTCTATATACTAGTTTTACTGTTAGTGGCAGAGACTCAGGTTACCTTCGCTGCAGCCTGTAATCCATCATCAGCTCACTGTTTCCTGTTCGCTCTCCTGCAGCTGTCAGAGCTGGATTAGTTTACTGCTAATGCTAACACGTTTCCTACTGCTGCGTTGATGCTTCACATTAAAACACTTCAAAGGAAGCACTCTGTCCCTGAGCTCAGCTCTGTGTAGAGACCAAACTCCGGCTTCTTTATTAAAACAGCTGCAGTTTGTTTGGCTGCACTGGAAACAGGCTGGATTTCTGCTCAGCCACAATGACTGTTACCACGGTAACAGCAGGGCTCATCAATTCAACCAACTAACTGTAACTGAGCAAGTGCGATGTTTTTTACTTCAGATAGAAATAATGAACCAAAATAAGAGCCGAGTTTCAATAAAACACAATTTTTTTTTCAATGTTAAAACTAATTCTGGTTTCTGGTGTGACTGATCCTCCATGTGAGACTCTGGCTGCTTCTGAAGCTGCCTGTTACACACACACACACACACACACACACACACACACACACATAAAACAGGCCAGTAAACCTCTCTGATCGATAGTAAAACCCGCAAACTCAACAAAAAGACACATTTCTGTCACCCAGGAAACAACAGCACAGAGAGAGGAATGCTGAGGCTCGTAAACACACACACACACACACACACACACACACACACACAGTTTAACAGCAGGAGTGACATCACTTCCTGTAGTTTGCGTGTGGAGAGCAGTCAGGACGAACACACAGAGTTGAATCTGTAAAGTGGACTCACCTCGACACATTTCAGCCAAACACAAAACACATATTTTGACCTTTCTGAAGGAACATTAGTGTGTGTGCGTGTGTGTGTGTGTGTGTGTGTGTGTGTGTGTGTGTGTGTGTGTGTGTGTGTGTGTGTGTGTGTGTGTGTGTCACAGTCACAGATGAATCCGAGCAGTTTATTTGACGACATGCAGAAACCAGCAGCATACTGTCAGACAGTGTTCAGGTGGATCTGATGTTTGTATGAAACGTTTTGCTGAAGGTGAAGAAGAAGAAAACGCTGTGACGTTTGAACTCCAGCTTTTATTCTCAGTGCAGAAACACCAGCTCTCACACGTTTCCACACTAACACTGAACATGTTCAGCTCCACTGCTCCATTCACAGCACGTTACACTGACTGCTTCCATCTCTGCCTGTCTGTCTCTCAGGTCTCCAGTTATTAGCCACGGCTAGTCGGGATCGTCTGATCCACGTCCTGGATGCGGGGTCAGAGTACAGTCTGGTTCAGACTCTGGATGAACACTCGTCCTCCATCACTGCCGTCCGATTCGCCGGTCAGTCTCGTGACCTCTGACCTCTGTCTGCTCTCAGCGTGTCGTTTGTTTAAACTCTCCTCTGACATCACCTTCTTCTTCTTCTTCCTGTCTGTCAGCCAATGAGGGTAAGGTGAGGATGATCAGTTGTGGAGCCGATAAGAGCGTCTACTTCCGCACAGCTCAGCAGGTGAGAGCGACACCTGAGTGATGTCACAACCTGAGTGATGTCACACAGACACGTAGAGATACAAATATTTCAAATTAGAATCCAAGAAAACAAGTACAAAGTATCTTTCCTCTTCTTCTTCTTCCTCTTCATCCTCTTCTTCTTCTTCTTCTTCCTCTTCTTCTTCTTCTTCTTCTCCTGCGATCACAGACGGAGGAGGGCCTGGAGTTCACTCGGACTCATCATGTGGTGAGGAAGACGACTCTGTACGACATGGACGTCGAACCAACCAGGAAGTACGCAGCAGTGGGCTGTCAGGACCGCAGCATCAGGTAACACACACACCTGTCTGAGTGTGTCTGAGTGTGTGTGTGTGTGTGTGTGTGTGTGTGTGTGTGTGTGTGTGCTAATCCACCTGCAGCTAAAACAGAGTGTTCAGTCTGCAGGCCGGATTATTACCCAGCAGGCAGCAGCAGGTGGATTAGGATTAACTGCCATGAAGCTCTCTTCTTCTTCTTCTTCTCTTGTCTTTTTGAAGCAGTACAATACCATCTTTGTTTCTGCTCCTTCATCGCTCATTACTCTAAATTTAAGACCTCTGATGGTGCGTTCATGTGCTGTGGAAACCTTGGCCTCCTCTGATCTGACAGCTGAAGAACAGCAGGAATAGTTTAATAACCTCTATGTTTATTGATTGTTTTCCAGGTTTGATTTCAATATAATAATACTGTTTGGCAGCAGAACTCAAGTTTCACATGTCCGGAGCAGCACATGAATGCACCACACACACACACACACACACACACACACACACACACACACACACATATATACACACACAGAGGTAGAGTTGAAATGAACTGCAGGTTTAATGAGTGTTTGTGTCGCTGCCCCCTGCTGGTCAGAGTGGAATCTGTGGCAGGAAGCTTCATTTCACATAAAGTCAGTAAAATGTGACCTGCTGTCCCACAATGCAATGCTCAAAGGAAAATGAAGCAACAGAAAAACAGAAAAATGTACAAATTCTACCTGTAAAGTGATGAAACGGCTCCACAAACATTTCAAACATATAAACAGTGAAGTTTTATAAAAACATTTAGTTTCATCTTTGTGTACTAACTGCAAAATGATGATGATGATGATTGACACACAGAATTATTATGAACCAGACTGATGAACCTCCCCCTCCTCCTCTTCTTCCTCCTCCTCCTCCTCCTCTTCTTCCTCCTCCTCCTCCTCTTCCTCCTCCTCCTCTTCTTCCTCTCCCTCCTCCTCCTCCTCCTCTTCTTCCTCTCCCTCCTCCCCCCCCCCCTCCTCCTCCTCTTCCTCCTGCAGGATCTTTAACATCAGTAACGGTAAACAGAAGAAGTTGTATAAAGGCTCTCAGGGCGAGGATGGGACTCTCATTAAGGTAGGTCACACATGGCAATGTTTCCATGGTAACAGCAGGTGTGGATGACTCATAAGCATTTCGTTGTCAGGTGTTAACTGCCCCCTGCACTGTCGCCCTCAGGTGCAGATCGACCCATCAGGTCTCTACATCGCCACCTCCTGTTCAGATAAGAACATCAGTATATTTGACTTCTACTCAGGAGAGTGTGTGGCCACCATGTTTGGACACTCAGGTCAGTGAGTCACCTGTCACCTGTCCACACCTGTTTGACTTGTTACAACCGTCGACTGTCCCATGCTGTTGGTTTAGTATCAGTACGTGTGTGTGTGTGTGTGTGTGTGTGTGTGTATCTATGTATGAATACATATTATGTGTGTTTTAGACTGTGAGTAATGCATATATCAAACTAACTCTGCCTGCCTGTCTGTCTGTCTCTCAGAGATAGTCACAGGGTTGAAGTTCAGCAGTGACTGCAGACACCTGATCACAGTCTCTGGAGACAGGTACGTCTCACCTCACTCAAACAGATTTTAGGAACACAACAAACTGAATCAGTGTGTTTATCCATCTGATGACATCCCAGTTTGACTTTATCTGTTTGTGTCGATCTGCTTTCTTTATTGTTTCGAAGTAGAGATTATTTTATTTTCATTTTACATCAAAACCTTTTATTCTTTCTGTTCTGTGTGTGTGTGTGTGTGTGTGTGCGCAGCTGTATCTTCGTGTGGCGTCTCAGTCCAGAGTTGACCATCAGGATGAAGCAGCGACTCGCTGACCTCCGACCTCCCAGCAGCACTCAGAACTCCCAGAATGCACCTCAGCAGAAGGTGGTGAACCTCAGGTAAATGTTGCTGCTGGTTCCTGAAGTTAAAACACAAACGACGCTAAAAAACACCTCATGACAGTGAAGCAGACTGTGATGAATCATATAACTTTTTATCTTTTATTTAGATATATGTTTATATATTTTATTAGCAGGAAAAGTATAACTATTAGTGACAATACTCATCAAAGATGGCGACTCTTTCACCTGGTGATAAAAACAACAAAACGACACTGACAGTATATATGTACATGCACACATATACACATATACATATTTGTGTGTATATATATATACTATATGTAAGACTGACCTGTGTGTGTGTGTGTGTTGCAGTAGCAGGGAGGCGTCGTCTCCTCGTGTCGTCACCATGTCGTCTGACAGTGATAAGGAGGAGGAAGAGGAGGAGGAGGAGGAGCTCAGCTGTCCTTTTATGGTCACAGCAGGAAGACTGGAGGAGGAGACAGGTCTGTTACCATGGTTACACAACACGCTAAAGGCTTAGCATGGAGCAGAGTCTCGACGTGTGTTTGTGTGTTATCAGTTAACGAGGAAACGGAAAAGGAACTTGTCATTAAGTGTTTTCTGTTTATTCTATTGATCGTATTGATAACTGAACAGGTAGTGGAAACTCAGGTAAGCTAATAACACCTGTCAAATGATACTGATCATTAAAGCTATCAGAAATATAACATTAGCTTTGTCATTTGAGCTTTAAAATGTACAACAACTCAATAACAGGAAAAGTTTGTTTTATTTTTTCCTGCAGAAGCTGATGAGAAGTTCGTCTCTCTGGACTCTCAGTGCAGCAGGAAGGTCAGTGGACGTTTACACCGAGTGATGACTTTATATTCAGTGTTTTGTTTTTCTTATTTCTAAATATATGAAGCTTTTCCGTCTCCTGTGTCAGTTGTTCAGACTGGTTTCTGACTTCTCAGTGTCTCTTTGTGACTCCTCAGGAGGTGTCGGGGGGTCGACTCCCTCGTCGCCGATGGTCCAGGAGGACGGGCAGCGCAGACGGTGTCCTGATGGTGAAGTCTATGTTGGACCTGAGACTGCTGGACTCATTCTCCCCCGACAGACAGGAGCCAGAGGTGGTCAGGATACTCAGATACTACCACAAACCAAACCCCTCATTTTACCTACATGAGGTGAACACAGCGTTAACCTGGCCTTTCGTCCTACCCCCCCAGGTGAAGACCCACCCCCTCGATGTTAGCACCTCCCCCTGCAGCCAGAGGAGGAGGGACCAAGCTGTGGAGGCAGGGCTTCACAGGACCAATCAGGAGCTGGGGAGCACCATCAGTCTGCAGGTCACCACTGCATGGGTGAGAACACACACACTATCGAACCTCAAGGTTCACTTACTAGCTTTTTCCAGGGCTTTTGATCATATTTCATGGTCTTCAGTGAATGGAACTTGCTCAGGTGTCACAGCACTTGGGCTTCATCACATGATAACAGGAGGTCATATATGGGGGGAAACTGTAGCTCGTGTCTCTGTTCAAGGATCATCTTTGGCCTCAGACGCCTCAGTAAGTTCTATTCTCTGAAGAACGCCATGAAGTACGGTCGAAAAGATAGTAAGTGAACTTTAAGTTTAGAACATTTTATCCCAAATAAGGGTTCCTGAGGTGAAGAATGAACCTCCACGCTCAGATTGGTTGAGTTGATGGTGTGTGATGTGGTGGAGATTGTGTATTTCCTTTGGAGAAGTGAGCAAATAAAATGAAGATCCGACAACCTGTTGTCTTTTGTATATTTAATTAAGAAAAGAATGAAACAATTAGAAATGAGAATAAAACAAGTAAATAAAAGAGGGTGCAGGCGAGCACACAGAGTCAATCCTTTTCAGCTGAAGGACAGAGATCATACCCCAGGACGCATATGAAACGTCTGACCAAGAAGGAAAGATGCTGTCACATACTTATAACCTCACAACACACGAGACAGACATATCAGAGTACAGAATCACCTCTAACAAAGAGTCTGTCTCCAGCTAGGTTTCCCTACCCAAGGCTGGATACCCAGGGCAGACTGTTCCCCAGACTGCAGCTGTCTCTCCCCCTGATTACAATCAATCTGTCCTCCCGCTGAAACCAACCAGATACCAATGTACCTAAAACAGAGATGACCTAAATAAGAAATTATCTAAGTGTACAGAATTAAGACTGATTAATAGGAAAAAACAAGGTATCACACTAAATATATATATATGACATAAAGAGAGAAATTTAATTACATCTAGTAAGAAAGGAAAAGAGAACTAAACATATCTAGTAGTGAAGGGAAAGAGAAATTTTGCCCTTACATGTGATTCTGTCTGTCCAGGCGGAGGACAACGAGGCAAGGACCAATCAGAGGCCAGACTTCATCCGGCTGTCCAATCAGAGTCCAGACAGGGAGGATCTGGTGCTGTATCCCAACCAATGGGAGGACAGAGTGAGCTTGGCAGGAAGGTACGACTGGTTCCTAATTTCATCAAGAGCAGATGTGTTTAAACCCCGCCCCCTCTAAACCCCTCCCCTTCCTGTCAGTGAGTTCCAGGTGAAGGAGGCCAGTCCTGCTGCTGCAGGTGGACGACAGGACAAACCCAGTCCAGACAGCGGCTGCTCATTGGGATTCAACTCCAGACTGTCCAGTCCAGTCAGACCTGCAGATGGTGAGACAGACAGATACAGACAGATGCAGACAGATGCAGACAGACATACAGAGCAGTGGTGCAAAGTAACTAAGTACATTTACTCAAGTACAAATTTGAGGTACTTGTACTTTACTTGAGTGTTTTCTTCTCGTGCTACTTTCTACTTCTACTTCCCTACATTTATCTGACAGATTTACTTTACAAATTAAGATTAAGAAATGTAAAAATACAGCAGAAACAACTAGTGAAATAATGATTGACAGGAAATGAATGGTTGAAGTGATTTTTGCTGCTTTTCCTTTGAATGATGTTAATAATGTTAATGTTGTTAATAATGTTGAGGTTTGGACTGTTGGTTGTGAAGGTGTCACTTTAGGCTCATTGTGATCAATCAATCAATGGATTAATGGAGAAAAGAATCAGCAGATGAATCCAGAATGAATCATTAGATACAAACTAGTAAAGCTCCAACAGTAAAATCCTGCTTTTCCATGAATGATGAGGAAGAATCATCTGATGAGATCAGACAGAACATTTACTGCTGTAATACTCAACACTACACTTTACTGAGTACACTCTCACTGTTACTGAGTACACTCACAATGTTACTGAGTACACTCACTCACTGTTACTGAGTACACTCACTCACTGTTACTGAGTACACTCTCACTGTTACTGAGTACACTCACACACTGTTACTGAGTACACTCACACTGTTACTGAGTACACTCTCACTGTTACTGAGTACACACTCACTGTTACTGAGTACACTCACACACTGTTACTGAGTACACTCACACACTGTTACTAAGTACACTCACACACTGTTACTGTGTACACACACACTGTTACTGAGTACACTCACACACTGTTACTGAGTACACTCACACTGTCACTGAGTACACTCACACTGTCACTGAGTACACTGTCACTGAGTACACTCACACTGTTACTGAGTACACTCTCACTGTTACTGAGTACACTCTCACTGTTACTGAGTACACTCTCACTGAGTACACTCACACTGTTACTGAGTACACTCTCACTGTTACTGAGTACACTCTCACTGTTACTGAGTACACTCACTCACTGTTACTGAGTACACTCACACTGTTACTGAGTACACTCACACACTGTTACTGAGTACACTCACACTGTTACTGAGTACACTCACACACTGTTACTGAGTACACTCACACTGTTACTGAGTACACTGTCACTGAGTACACTCACACTGTTACTGAGTACACTCTCACTGTTACTGAGTACACTGTCACTGAGTACACTCACTGTTACTGAGTACACTCACACACTGTTACTGAGTACACTCACACTGTCACTGAGTACACTCTCACTGTTACTGAGTACACTCACACACTGTCACTGAGTACACTCACACTGTTACTGAGTACACTCACACACTGTTACTGAGTACACTCACACACTGTTACTGAGTACACTGTCACTGAGTACACTCACACTGTCACTGAGTACACTCACACTGTCACTGAGTACACTCACACTGTCACTGAGTACACTCTCACTGTTACTGAGTACACTCACACACTGTTACTGAGTACACTGTCACTGAGTACACTCACACTGTTACTGAGTACACTCTCACTGTTACTGAGTACACTCTCAC
>VMKM01004532.1:2500-15557 GCA_008360985.2 Macquaria ambigua | reverse complement strand
ATCTATCTATCTATCTATCTATCTATCTATCTATCTATCTATCTATCTATCTATCTATCTATCTATCTATCTATTGTAGTCTTCAGCCCCAACTGATGCTGACTCAAGTGACATCACTTGAGGGCATTTATCAGATTTCATGGAGCTCCCTCTGGAGTCACAAAAAGCTTTATACAGCTTTTAGCAGTAGGCTTAGCAAGGTAGGGTCCCCAGCAACATCTTCCACCTCCTCCTGGGGGATCCCGAGGTATTCCCAAGCTAGATGAGATGATCTCTCTTCTGGGTCTACCCTGGGGTCTCCTACTAGTTGGACATGCCTGGAAAACCGCCAAAGGGAGGCATCCAGGAGGCATCCTTATCAGAAGTCTGAAGCACCTCAACTGGCTCCTTTTGATGCGAAGGAGCTCACTTGGGGCAGCAACTCACTCCCAACCTGGAGGGAGCAGTCTACTGTTTTCCACCGGAGAACCATGGCCTCAGACGTGGAGGTGCTGACTCTCATCCTGAACGTGGAGTTCCCCTTTAGTAATGGCTGCATTTCAGGTTGTCAGCTCCAGGCAGTCTTGATCCCTTATTTCATCACTCTTTGCTCCTCATGTGACCTGAAATTTGTTCTGGTTTACTATCATTAAGGACATTCCAACGCTCTTAATTCTGCCCAGAGCAAGAACAAGAAGGCTTCCAGTAGGGAGGACCAGGCCATCCTTCTTGGAAATCTTGTTGGACACCCCTTTAGTGTCTGTTATTAATTGGATGTTTACTGTTAACTGTTTCCAGTTTACACTGAAATTAATTTTGCATCCTTAGGCAGTTCAGTTCAATTAAATTAATAAATTAAATAAATTAAATTCAGTTTTATTTATATAGCGCCAAATCATAACAGAAGCTATCTCAGGGCACTTTTTATATAAAGCAGGTCTAGACCGTACTCTTTATAATATTATTTACAGAGACCCAACAATTCCCACCATGAGCAGCACTAGGCGACAGTGGCAAGGAAAAAATCCTTTATAACAGGCAGAAACCTTGAGCAGAACCATGGCAGTAGGTGATCATAGTTCATAGATCCAGACTCTACAGCTCCGGAGGCAGAAATACCTGCAGAAAGCAACAGAAGGAGAGAGAGAGAAAGCACACAACTACGGGAAGGGGAAGCAGTCAACTTAGTAACATGCATTAATGGGATAAGGATGCGTAGAGATGGAGAGGGAGAGGAGGAAAGAGGAGCTCAGTGCATCATGGGAAGTCTCCTGGATTCAGATTCAGAAGATCAACTGAACTGAACTACAGGTGTGAAAGTTACCTAAGTGGATATGTGTTAACTGTAGACCCAATAAACATGAAACTTTTTCATGCCCCTTTTTTTTGTCTTATCATTTATTAAGATTTTCATGATCCTTATAACCTGCATCTTGGTTTATAGTCAGGGAGAATAGGAGAGTCTCTGGATTGTAATTACTTTATTAAAACTCCCAAAAACTTGGCTGTCTATAGAAATGACTGATAAGTCATTCAGTATCTGATCACTGAAGTGCACTTAAAAATAGTCCTTTGTATCTTATTTAAAATAATACAGGTTTGTTGTGAATGTGCAGATACTTCATTTAAATAGCTGTATCTGTGTGCCATTTTTCATTTTTGGACAGTACATTATAAATGTGCAAATACAAACTTGAAAATGTGAAACATGGATACAGTTAAGGGAATTGTAGTGTGTTATAGACTTGTTATAGCAGGAAAAGAACAGGAAGAACTAAGGACATTAATGATGGCTTTATTACATTTATGTGTCATTAATCCTTGCCAGTATGCCAACATGCACAACAGAAGTGCTCTGGAACTGGAACAACTAAATCGAATGCAAACATTATAAATAATATTTGTTGCAGCTGTGTTTGACAAGTGGAAATGTCTGCTGTGAAAAAGGTCTACGAAGGGAGAGAAAACAGATTTGCTAAAATAAATTAGAGAGAAAATTGATTTGATTGAAGATTTTTAAATTTGATTAAGATAGAGATA
Source organism: Macquaria ambigua (assembly GCA_008360985.2). Lineage (NCBI taxonomy): Eukaryota > Metazoa > Chordata > Actinopteri > Centrarchiformes > Percichthyidae > Macquaria > Macquaria ambigua. The sequence goes on along the minus strand of VMKM01004532.1, from coordinate 13,538 downwards.
ATGCTGAACTGAACCATGTATCTGGGATAAATTGACCAGGCTTTTGTGCTACTGAGCTGCAGCAGGGTGAATTAGGTCAAGTGGACACCCGGAGTTATTAATTATGCCAGGCCACTCAAATTCAGCAGTTAGGCAGTCAAAGCCCAAAAGATATTTTCTCTCAGACATCAGACTCATCCCAAACCCAATCCTGATTTGGAGATCTATTATGTTGTCAACTCAAGAGAGGTTGTTGCACCTGTTTACCTTAACTCACATTTACAAGAATTCACATGTTGAACCTAAACTAAGTTTCAGAAGGCCAATACTGCTATTTTTATAAGTTCAATTCAGTTCAATTCAGTTTTATTTATATAGCGCCATATCATAACAAAGTTATCTCAGGGCACTTTTTCTAGTAGAGCAAGTCTAGACCGACTCTTTATATTTACAGAGACCCAACAGTTCCCACCATGAGCAAGCACTAGGCGACAGTGGCAAGGAAAAACTCCCCTTTAACAGGTAGAAACCTCGAGCAGAAACAGGCTCTAGGTGGGCGGTCATCTGCCTCGACCGGTTGGGTTGAAGGGGGAGGGGGGGAGTGGGAGAGAGAGAGCAGGAGGAAAGAGAACATACAGCAGCACAATACAGTTCCACACAGGGATGTAACGCAATGGTTGTGGTAATGGTATGGATGTTAACACCAACAGAAATAATACTAAGAGCAACATTATAACAGCAATACTAATAATAAGAGCAACAGCAGCAGTGGGTGCAGAGCAGGAACACAGCAGGTGGCTGCAACCATAGATCCAGACTCTACAGCTCCGGAGGCAGAAACACCTGCAGAAAGCAACAGAAGGAGAGAGAAAGGGGAGAGAAAGCACACAACTACGGGAAGAAGTTGAATTAATAACAAGCATTGATGGGATATGGGGCATACAGATGGAGAGGAAGGGAAGGAGAGAGGAGCTCAGTGCATCATAGGAAGTCTCCCAGCAGTCTAGGCCTATATCAGCATACCTAAGGGGTGGCTCAGGGGTCACCTGAGTCAGTCCTACTATAAGCTTTATCAAAGAAGAAAGTCTTAAGCCTACTCTTAAATGTGAGGAGGTTGTCCGCCTCCCGTACACAAACTGGGATCTGATTCCACAGGAGAGGAGCTTGATAGCTGAAGGCTCTGGCTCCCATTCTACTTTTAGAGACTCTAGGAACCACAAGGAACCCTGCATTCTGGGAGCGCAGTGCTCTAGTGGGGCAATAGGGTACTATGAGCTCTTTAAGATATGATGGTGCCTGACCATTTAGGGCTTTGAAGGTAAGGAGAAGGATTTTAAATTCTATTCTGGATTTTACGGGGAGCCAGTGAAGAGAAGCTAATATTGGAGAAATATGATCTCTTTTCCTGTTTCTTGTCAGTAAACGTGCTGCAGCATTCTGGATCAGCTGGAGAGTCTTAAGGGACTTATTGGGGCAGCCTGATAGTAGAGAGTTGCAATAATCCAGCCTAGATGTAACAAATGCATGAACTAGTTTTTCTGCATCTTTTTGAGACAGGATGTGCCTGATTTTTGCAATGTTACGTAAGTGAAAAAAGGCAGTTCTTGAAGTTTGTTTTATGTGGAAGTTAAAGGACATATCCTGATCAAAGATAACTCCAAGATTCCTTACGGTGTCGCTGGAGGCGAGGGCAATGCCATCTAGAGAAACTATATCTTTAGATAATGTGTTTCGAAGGTGTTCGGGGCCAAGTACAATAACTTTTGTCTGAGTTTAACATCAGAAAATTGCAGGTCATCCAGGTTTTTATGTCCTTAAGGCATGCTTGAAGTTTAGCTAATTGATTAGTTTAATCTGGCTTGATCGATAAATATAATTGGGTATCATCTGCATAACAATGAAAATTTTTGGAGTGCTTCCTAATAATATTGCCTAAAGGAAGCATATACAAGGTAAACAGAATTGGTCCAAGCACAGAACCTTGTGGAACTCCGTGACTAACTTTGGCGTGCATAGAGGATCCATTGTTAACATGTACAAACAGATATCGATCTGATAAATAGGATTTAAACCAGCTTAGTGCGGTGCCTTTAATGCCAATTAAATGTTCTAGTCTCTGTAATAGAATGTGATGGTCAATGGTATCAAATGCAGCACTAAGATCTAGTAAGACAAGTACAGAGCCAAGTCCTTTGTCGGATGCAATTAGAAGGTCATTTGTAACTTTCACCAGTGCTGTCTCTGTGCTATGATGCACTCTAAATCCTAACTGTAAATCCTCAAACAGCTTGTTGTTGTGTAGAAAGTCACACAACTGATTGGCGACTGCTTTCTCAAGGATCTTATTGAGAAAAGGAGGGTTAGATATAGGTCTATAATTTGACAAAACCCCTGGATCAAGAGTGGGCTTTTTAAGAAGAGGTTTAATTACAGCTACTTTAAAGGACTGTGGCACATAGCCTTTTAATAAGGACAGATTGATCATATCTAGTAAAGAAGTGCTAACTAAGGGTACAATTTCTTTAAGCAGCCTAGTTGGGACAGGGTCTAAGAGACACGTTGATGGCTTAGATGAAGAAATCATTGAAGTTAGTTGATTAAGGTTGATGGGAGAAAGACTGCTTTTCTCCCATCAACCTTAATCAACTAACTTCAATGATTTCTTCATTGAAGTTAGTTGATTAAGGTTGATGGGAGAAAGACTGCTTTTCTCCCATCAACCTTAATCAACTAACTTCAATGATTTCTTCATCTAAGCCATCAACGTGTCTCTTAGACCCCGTCCTAACTCGGCTGCTTAAAGAAATTGTACAGGTTTTACAGTTGTTTCTAAGGTTCCTGTGTTTGAAGATAAGTCAGTACCAACTGAGGGCAGGAGGTGCTGAATTTTGTCTCTAATAGTTAGAATCTTATCATTAAAGAAGCTCATAAAGTCATTACTACTGAGATCTATAGGAATACATGGCTCAACAGAGCTGTGACTCTCTGTCAGCCTGGCTACAGTGCTGAACAGAAACCTGGGGTTGTTCTTATTTTCCTCTATTAATGATGAGTAGTAGGCTGCTCTAGCATTACGGAGGGCCTTCCTATACATTTTAAGACTATCTTGCCAGGCTAAACGTGATACTTCCAGATTGGTGGAACGCCATTTCCTTTTAAGTGTTCGCAATGTTTGTTTTAATTTGCGGGTTTGCGGGTTATACCATGGAGCTAACCTCCTCTGTTTTATTATCTTCTTTTTTAGAGGGCCGATAGAGTCGAGTGTTATTTGCAGTGAGCCTGCAGCACTATCAACAAGATGATCAATTTGGGAGGGACTAAAGTTAGCATAGGAGTCATCTGTTACATTGAGACATGGAACTGAATTAAATGCCGATGGAATCACTTCCTTGAATTTAGCTACAGCACCATCAGATAGACATCTAGTGTAGAAATGTTTGCCTAATGGCGTGTAGTCCAGTAATAGGAATTCAAAAGTTAATAAAAAATGGTCTGATAAAAGAGAATTCTGTGGAAAGACTATTAGATGTTCAATTTCAATGCCATAAACAAGAACAAGGTCGAGGGTGTGGTTAAAACAATGAGTGGGTTTATGTACACTCTGACAGAAGCCAATTGAGTCTAATAATGAGATAAACGCAGCACTAAGGCTATCATTTTCTACATCCACATGAATATTAAAATCACCTACAATAATTATTTTATCTGTTTTAAGGACTAGACCTGATAAGAACTCTGAGAATTCAGATAAAAATTCAGAATACGGTCCAGGAGCTCGGTACACTATAACAAATAGAATTGGCTGTAGTGTTTTCCAGGTTGGGTGTGAAAGGCTAAAATAAGTAATATTTGTTTAGTTTTCTTAATAATTACAACAAAACAAGGTGACTGTACTGATCAAAAATAAAAATAAAATTAAAAAAAATAGAATAGAACATTAAGAAATTAAAACATACTGCTATTTGTAGATTAAAAACATGGATATTTCATTTTGATATTCAATATCCATTTTCACTTTAAGTGTTTTCTTTTCTCTTTGCCAAATAGAAAAAGCCTACAGCTTTTAGACTGTTGAACTGCATCATTCAATCATGGAGAGCAACATATTTACTGTTGCTTTGTGCTGATAGTTGTACATGGTTTCTTAAGAAGGGCAGTAATAGCCCACAATCAAAACCAGTTTGTTCCTTTAGCTTGTATTCATCTTTTGATGTGAAAAGCATATTACACTGCACAGTATATGATGAAAGAGTTCCATCCAAATTCAAAAGAAAGACTGCTTTAAAAGAAATATACTTGACAAAATATTTCATGCTAAATTTCAAAGGATAGTAACATCTAGTGAATTTGTGAGACTAGAGAAGACAAAAAAGAATCTCATCATATGTACATCTCTCACTGTATAGAAACATATCACAAACATGTTCCTTTGTTCTTCCAGATGCTGAGCTGTCTGGAACATATGTACCATGACCTGGGCTTGGTCAAAGACTTCAACATCAACCCCATCACACTCAAGAGATGGCTGGTGAGACCTGGACCAACAACCTCCCCATGTGCTGGCCTTTTTCAGACCAGAACAATATCTCTAAATACTTTCATGCCCAAAAGGGTTTTTTTTGTGTGTGTGTGTATGTGTGTGTGTGTATGTGATAAAATACATGCAGGTCTCAAACCTCCTGTCTCTCTTTCTTTCTCTCTTTACGTAGCTTTGTATTCATGACAACTACAAGAATAACCCCTTCCACAACTTCCGCCACTGTTTCTGTGTCACCCAGATGATGTACAGCATGATCTGCCTCTGCAGCCTACAGGTAATCAGCTTCTTTGATACTTGAGGCTTAAACTCGATAAGGACTTGACTTGAGACTTGAAAGCAAAGTTTCAAGTTTTGACCTGGTAAAACCGGGGAACAATAAGAAATAACAATGACCGGCCTTGCATGGCCACACACCCTGCATATATATATATATTTTTTTAGGCCTATACAAGGGTCCCAGTTATGTAAAAATGTGCTGTTAAGACTGCATTGAAATGTCATGACATGTCATGACAAGCTGTGCTGTGAAAAAAAGGAGACAACTGGGGATTGGGACAGCTCAGGGGAGAAAGAATGAGAGGATGAGGAAGAAAACGGGGGTGTGATGAAGGGGAGACGCGTGTCTGAGAGGGGGAAAGAAAGAAAAGAAAAAAGGAAAAGAGGAGCTTCTCCTTCTCAGAGAGTCTCCCTCTCATCTCCCCTCCCTCTGTTGTCAGGGACGGCTATTCACTGGAGGTTTAATTATCACAGACGTAATGACTGATTATTAAGCATCTGCACCAGTGATGTGCTAACGAGGTCATACACACTCATAACACTCACACATACACTCGCATATTCTATGTGGCAATTTGAGGGTGGAAGATGGGATCACACACACATTAGCACACATATGGACATGAGCTTTTAATAAAAGACTTAATTGATGCATTAATTAAGATAAGTGTGTGTGTGTGTGTGTGTGTGTGTGTGTGTGTGTTCATTTTTTAGGAGAAGTTCACTCAGGTCGACGTTTTGATTCTCATGACAGCTGCTGTGTGTCATGATCTTGATCACCCCGGATTCAACAACACGTAAGACAATCACTCACACACACACACACACACACACACATACACAGAGATAGAGATAGAGAGAAATCCAGCAATACAATCTTTTTTTTTCTTAGTGTCACCTCATCTGTCCTTGGTTTGCATAATTCCTAACTTCCTCCTGCCTCCTTCTCTTCCCTCTCTTTCTCACTCCGTTTTTTACACCATCTCGAGGTTCTTCATTTTTATCCCTCTGTCTTCCTTCGCTGTGTCCTTCTGTCTTTTTTTGTTTTCATCTTTCCACTTCCTCCAACTTCTTGTTCCCTCCATCTCCCACTTGTCTCTCTGTTCTCTCACTCGCCTCATTCTTCCTGTTCTTTTGTCCTCCCCTGCCTCTTTCTCACCACTCCCCCTTCTCAATCCTTCCTCCCTTCTCTGAATCCTCCTCTCTGCCATCTCATCTTTCTCATTCTTCCCATTCCCCCCCCCTCTCTCTTCCAGGTACCAGATCAACGCCAGAACAGAGTTGGCGGTTCGCTACAACGACATCTCTCCGCTGGAGAACCACCACTGTGCTGTGGCCTTCCAGATCTTCTCCCAGCCAGACTGCAACATCTTCTCCAACTTTGACCCTGAGGCCTTCAAACAGATACGACAGGTAGGGCTGTGTGTGTGTGTGTGTGTGTGTGTGTGTGTGTGTGTTAGCTGTACCTTGTCTGTATTTATCAGTGTCAGTCAGGGCTTTCCTGTTTTACACAAGTAAAGAGTTTTGTCTGCTCTAATGCATAACAGTGAAACATATTTTATTGAATTAAACACCAATTTAATTATTTTATGTGATTTTGCGTATATTTAAAATACTGTGTATTAGAGATGTACCTGTTCTGATTGTAACAACACAGACAATTTTTATTACCATCATTACTGTGATTATCGCAGTTTCAGAGGGCACCATGAACACAGCACAGTGCTCCTGTCTTTAATTGCAGTTTTATTTGGATTAACCACAAGTGAGCACCTTTCTACCAATTTAACAAATGTTAAGCCTTTTAAAATGATTTTAACTACAAACACCCAGCAGGTAATGCTTACTTCAGAGTTCTTGCAGTCCAGAAAGTCTTACCAACAGGTGCTTCAGATCATAAACTCTGACTGAAAAAACGAGATAGTCCTCCCCAAAAACACGTCCGTATAGGTCAACTGTGCTGCAGCTTATTATGAACCATATTTACGTTTGTATGTACGGCGACCTCTAGTGGCTGTAGTAAGTAGGACGAGAGCAAAGGCAGTGAGGTTTGGTGCCTAAACCTAACCAAAGTGTGACTGCTTCACAAGAATTGCCCACACTGTTGATCACTTGTACTCACTTTATTTACACCATTTGGTCCTCAGACCTACATCAGGCAAACGTCATGAACAAGATTTTTTTTTTTTGGTTCTTCCACAACTATTTACACCCAAAAGAAATCAGAAATGCGTGATTTGTGATATTGGGCTATATAAATAAAATTGACAACTAATCTCTAAGTTTCACTGCCCCACTCGTGCTGTGCAGCTAAATATTTTTCAAACTCAAAGTTTCCAAACAGGCCAAATATGTCAGGCTAAACATGTATAAAATGATGCACAAGACATATTTCCATCTGATGAAATCGTGCAGCCATAAAAAACACAAAGACTTGGGTTTTAATATAAATACATATGATACTGTCAGACAGTGTGGAATAACAAAATTTTAACAACTTTAAAGCTACTTAAGGGAAAACAAAAGAGGGAAGGGGAGTCTGAAAAGACAAGGAAAAGAGTGCCACCTACATAACTCAAACTACATCAGCAGAAAATCCAAGGAACCATAATTTACAGCAGTGTCCACACTGCTCAGGGAGAAACGTGCCCTCTGTGTGTGTGTGTGTGTGTGTATGTGTGTGTGTGTGTGTATTGATGAGTTGTTTCACCTTGTACTGTTTTTCAGGGAACCATCACACTGATCCTGGCCACAGACATGGCGCGACACGGTGAGATCCTGGACTCCTTCAAGCAGAAAGTTGACAATTTTGACTACTCGGATGAGGAACACGTCACCTGTGTAAGAACACTTTTATTCAAGTCTTAGGGTGCCTCTCCCACCTGCAGTCAGGACCAAAAAAAAAGGTATATTGTTGCCTTTTAGTTCTGTTTCATTTCATGTTAATTTGACTCGAGTGCTGCAGGGATGACGTATTTTTGTAGGCTAACTCTGAAGTTAGCATCGCCCTGGTTCCCTCCACAAAAAGCCAATGGGACTTTTCCACTGGATTTTGGATTATTGCAGAAAATAAAATCTGTGGCAAACAAAAGTTTATGATACTTACACATTTTGTTCAGCAAGATAATCTTCACAAATGAACACCACTTTTATGATTTTTGAAGCGGAAATGTGAGCAGAAGTAAAAAGGGTTAGGCTATGAACAAACTACACTACGGTTGCATGACTTCAGCGTCACCACCACCACTTGTAATTTGATTTCACGAGTTTACCTCTTCTAAAAAAGCCTTTGGGAAAGTTTGAGTTAGAATAGTTTGCAAGAGCACGAGTATAAACCCAACGAGCTGTAAAGGCGGACGAGAGTAGATGAGTTTCTGTGTTCAGCGTGATGACGTTTAATGTCCCCGACAACCTCTGTAGTCTCATTTAGCCACTTGTTAGCAACCGCCTTGTTTAAGACATGTAAAAGCTTCAAAATTCACCAGTGGGGTATTTACTGATGTATTTTATGTCGTAGGACAAAACAACCTTATTTCAGGCATCTAGCCAAAAACCCATTCAGAAACCCACTGACTTTGAGATGAGGGGACCGGATGTGCAAAAATGCTAACTCATTTCAGGGTTTTAGGACTCATTCCTGCAGCACCCGATTAGACATGAACCAAGAAGAGTAAACATGAAATTATACAGACTGACAGTTAGGGTGATGTCATCCTTCATCATGTCTTGTTGTGTGCAGTGGTGGAAAGTAACATTTACTCTGTTCTGTACATAAGTACAATTTGGAGGTACTTGTTTTTACTTGAGTATTTCCATTTTAGGCTCCTTTATACTTTAGTATATACATTTGTTAAAATGAGCTCTGCATTACAACATTAAAATGTTGCTTACACAATTATGCATCAATAATAGTAATGCAGTCTATAAATACGTCTATAAATTAATAATTCACCCTGAAATAGGAGTACTTTTACTTTTGATAATTTAAGTACATTTTGCTGATATTTCTGTATTTTCACATTTTCAAATCTAAAATAATGAAAATGTTCTTCAAACATCATTTATTTTCAAGCACTAAATGAAAAAAGTGCACTACACACTGTAGTTTGTATATAGTATATGTAGTATCAGATCACAGATATTTACAGGAATAAAATCATTGTAAGGGTTTAGGTATGCATGCAGAGTTTAGCCATTATTAGAGTTTGTCAAATTAGCTTTGTAGGAGGAGGATTAATTCAGGGTAAAAGTAGCAGCAAAGTCATTGCATTTAATCTCAAATGGCATCCCATCTCATCATACCAGGTTACCACCCACCGTATGCTTTGCAGTGTTGCATTTACTGGTCATATAATAACCCTCTATTCATGGTGACCTTTGCCCTCGGACCCTGTGCTCTGTGCAGCTGAAGATGGTGCTCATCAAGTGCTGCGACATCTCCAACGAGGTGCGGCCCATGGAGGTGGCTGAGCCCTGGGTCGACTGCCTGCTGGAGGAGTACTTCATGCAGGTAGGTCCACCAAAGTCATGTTAGCTATGAGGAGACTAACTATCTGATGTTTGATATATGATATAAAGATCAATATAAACAGGGCATGAACTCCCCCTTGGAGCAGTATAAGTCACCTGTAGCATCATTCATTTCAGTGAATGGGCAAAGAGAGTCTCCTTCGTGTTATTGAAAACTATGTTGACGTTAATTTGCTGTTCTCTGTCTGTCTGTCCTGCTCAGAGCGACAGGGAGAAGGCTGAAGGGCTTCCTGTGGCTCCGTTCATGGACAGAGAAAAAGTTACCAAGCCAACGGCGCAGATTGGCTTCATCAAGTTCGTCCTCATCCCCATGTTTGAGACTGTGATGAAGGTGAAAATGCAGGACAATGATGACAGTGATGATCAAGGTCAAAGTAAAAGTTGCAAAGTGGGAGGTGCCACTGGTTCTGGAAGTATTTCTCTCCAATGGGAAGTAGCATTTAAATACATTATTTTAATGATATCTTCAGACTTCTGGATAATTTAACAAGACTCTTATGATATGGTTTGGCAATCAGTGATCAATAATTTCACCTTTGTATCTTGTTTTTTCTGTCACTTTGGTACAGCTCTAAATACTATGATCATAGATATAAAACAGTTTTATATCTATGACTATGATACCCATGAGCCTCAGCTGCCATTGCTATGGAGAAGAATCAGAGCTTGAGCAAAGTCAGAATGCTTTGTTGTTGCAAATGGGAACAAATCACGTCACCATTGTCAAATTAATCAAACATCAGCCCAGAATCTCATTTTAAGTTTTGTGACTGGATGTTTCTTATCGAACATGTTGGAACATGCCAGTCTTTCAGCAAAACACTGAACCCCAAAAATGTATTACATTTCAGAGGCAAACATTGTACTTTTTACTCAACTACATTTATTGGGCAGATATACACTCACACTTATTAGGTACACCTAGCTAAAACTAATGCAGTCTAATAGAACCGTTCTGCAATAAATCCTACCATCATGAAGGTTATAATGTTCAGTTTGTGTTGGAACCGTTTTAGAGAGGGGTTGATTCTGACAGGTGTTTCTATTATTTTGTCCACCCCATCTATATCAATGAGGGTAGGCTAGATAATAGAAACACCTCTCTGTATAATTTAATACAGTTCAGCAGCACCACAAACAACTACATCCTCCAACATGACCATAAAGTTGAATCAACACGTCTCTAAAACACAAACTGAACATTAGAACCTTCATGAAGGAGGATTTACTGCAGAACTGTTGTGTTAGACTGCATTAGTTTTAGCTAGCTGTACACAATAAACTGGCAACTGAGTGGAGTTACTGGTGACTCTTCAGATTAAGCTAAAGAACAAACAAATAAGTCATCAAGTCATCCAACATTTCACACACAAAGCAAGGTTTCAAAGAAAGTCTGAAAAATGAATACGAATTTGTGAAGCAAACGTTGTATTTTCTTCTTTCATGCCCCATTAATGATTTCATGATCCCCCAGATTTATCTTTTGACCCTTTGGAGGGGCCCGACCCCTAGGTTGGGAACCACTGGACTAAACTAGCTGACTGTGTCTAAAGTCGATAAACTAGCTCCACCTCAGCCAGCTACAACAGTAAAATGCTGTTAACACATCGATGCATCAGTATTAACTAATTAACTAATGAGGGAGTGATTTCAGACAGCACTAATCAGGGCTTCAGCCAGAAGCTGAGCTGGCTGTGCTCAGGTAAACATGGA
>VMKM01004531.1:0-15577 GCA_008360985.2 Macquaria ambigua | reverse complement strand
CCCCCCCCCCACTGAACCTCACCAGCTGTTTATCTCCGTCCTCCTTTCCGCTCTCTTTGCCTGTGAATGCATGCCTTCAAAAAGCTAGAGATGGTGTCTTCCTCTAAGGACGAACAGAAAATAATTATAAGAAATGTCTTGTTTAATTTGGTATGAAGTGCAGAGTCACAGACATTCTTCACAAAAACTACAGCTGCTAAATTCCAACGAAGGATTTAATTTCAGAACAGCTGAAGTGTTGTCGATATTTTACTCACACAGCCTCAAACATCAAAGTTTTCTGACTCAAACTTTTAAGAATAAGTTTAACAGTAAACCATAATGTGCTTTAGTTTGATAAAAGCATCCTGACTTATAATCCCTGGGGTTTAAGTTGGGTGTTCTGAACAGCATTATTCTTTTTAAGTGGAAGCAGGTCAAATGGAGGTTCAGAAAGACGGTTTGACGTCATCTGGTTTGCTCTGAATCCCCAAACGTATCCCACAATGCAGTGCGTGGATACGTCATCGTCCACTCCTGTCAGTAGCGTTGGGACTTGGGATGAGTCATTTTGTGGACGTCCAGAGGTTTGAACGCTCAAGTACCATTTATTTGAGCACTTCAAGGCTTGGACAGACATGAAACTCTCCTGGTTGAATCATCAGTGCAAAAGTCTTTGACTTACAACTTCCAAGGTGCATTTTGGGTAATAAATATCAACTCACAAAGCTGTGGAGTTACTGTAATTGCCAGTTTCCAACTTCCATATAGCAATTTACGTCAACATAATTATCATAATTACATAATTACAGTACGACTAGGAAACTTTGATTTTTCTAAAAGCTCTGATATATCTAATGTGGCGCTTAATAATACAGTGCCTAAAAAGTCTAAAGAAATATGGACGTCTGTAATCTTTAGCTTCTACTTGCCACTAGCTGCACACTAAACAGATATTTTACGCTGTTTGGATGTTTCTAGTTGAAATGCACCTTGGGAGTTGTAGTTAACTTTAGCTTGTACCTTCAACTCACTTCTTAAATCAAAGAACCAGATATTTTCTAATACAGTTGTAATACAGAAGTGCTCCAACTTTGAGTCACAACATCGTCTAAAGGGAAAAATGAATGTAACTTTTACTTCTGGAGCCAGGGCACACACACGAGCAAGCTAACGCACTCGCTAGCTCCCTCGCTAACCTGCTAATAAGGTCCCTAGTGTCTACTAGCAAGTTAAGCTAGGAACTGACCGGATTAGTTGGCAGAAAGGTATTGAGTTACACAGCTGACTCACTAGCAAGCTAACCAGCACAGCATTTATTCCCATCGTCATATATTAATTCAGTTGGCCTTTGTGAATCTCGTGTATGTGGACTCGCTAGCTAGCTAGCAACAAGTGATTTTTCATGAAGTTCGTAAGCTGTGCCTGGACACTAGCACTCTGGGACTGAAGGTAAACCAGATGGCATCAGACTGTCTTCATGAACCTTTAAATGTCCCCCGTGTGATTTTCAACTTGTTTTCTGTTATTTGAAGAATTGAACAGATATTTAGTTCCTCAGTGATAATGTTGGTGTATTTCTGACGAGGTTTGTGTGACGGGGGGGCACAGATGCTGCTTGACCTTTTATCAAACATGAATGTAAACTGCTTTGTAACATGGTTGTAATGTTGTTTATTGTATCATTCTGTGTACATATTGACTGTGTGAAAGACTGTAACCATAGCACAAACTGTTGGCCTTTACCTGTGTCCAACAACAGATGTACTATTCTCAAGCACAATCACGCCTCTGGGCTCTTTCTTACTGTGTGTGTGTCCTTGGATATCTGTGCTGCTACATCATTGAACGTTATTGACTAAAGTTTCAGCTTAGAAACTTAAAGCCATAAACTAGAATATCACACGCTGCCAAGGTGCTGATGAACCGGCAACAAACCAGAACGTGGTGTTTGAGTGGAAAGAGTTGCTTTCAAATAAGAAATCGACCCGTATTATAAGGCTGAAACACAGAACCAATACCCAGAACTTCATATTTTTAATCACTTCCCTCTCTTGATCCAATAAAATGTTGTTGCTAAGATGGAAACCATTTTGTTGTCGTGAAGGACACACCCCAACAAATCACACGTCACTAATCACAAAGGCCTGGTTGTCCTCTACACGTTACAAGTTTAGACTTGAGACTGTCCCCAAAAATACGTCTGTGTACGTCGTCTGTGCAGCAGCTTATTACGTCCCATAATTACGTTTGTATGTGGCGACCTCCAGTGGCCGTAGTGATTATGACGGGAGCAAAGGAGGAAGTCCGGTGAGGTGACAAATGAAGAGTGACAAATTCCACAACAACACAGGGATGCTGTGTTGTTTGACTTTGTCCCTGTTTATCTCTGGGACACTCTCTGTCCCGTACGAAACCAAAAGTCAAGTAACTTACTAACGTACTTATTTTAACCCAAACCATGATCTTTCCCTAAACCTAACCAAGCACTTACGGTACGTCTAACGGCCTATTCTGTCGTTTTTGGAGTTATATCTCCTGCCACCAGTAGGGGCGCTAATTTAGGAAACACTCCTGTGGGTCGTATTAGAGGTTAGCAACAAACAACCTATGTGGTCGTTTGGGTCGGAGGACTTGTTGGGTCGGTTATTGAAATGCAGATGAGAGAAACATGTCTGCTGCAGAGTACAACTTCAGTTTCTGCTGCAAAATAGAATTGAAACGTCACAAACCAACAAAGCAGATCCAAGAAAACACATTTGTGTTTGTGTTTGAAAAGTGTTTCAGAGTGGATTTTTCAACCTGTAGTCCAAGTGTAACAATTAGCTGCCTCACCACCAGCATTTAAAACTCTGGATGATCTGCTGTAACTCCAAGTATTTTAACACTAAACGACAACAAAATCCAAGTTAATAATGTTTTCAGATGTTATTAAAGGTTTGTTTGCATTTATATTATTTGTGTAAAGTACATCAAACATTATACATTTTCAGTTATATCAAAATGTTGAATCTTCATCTTTAAGTCAGTCATAACTCACTTAGATTGTGAATTTCTATTGTTGAAAAATAAAGTAGGTGTAGGTCCTCACAGGTATAGTGATTCAAATCAATTCAGTGTGTGATTGTTTGTGTGTTGTACTGTATGTGTGTCTGAGAGTATTTATATATGTGTGTGAGGGTTTATTTGCATGGCTGCTGCTCCATTTCAGATCTAATTAGTTTATCCTCAACAGATCCTAATTAGCTGTAAGTGCGAGTACGCAGGTCTCCACGGCGACCGGAGTTTGGAGAGCTCTCTATCTTTACATGCATCATGCAAACAGGCCGAGAGCTCAAGTTCAGTTTGTTTTCTAACTGCAGCACAAGATGAATACAGATCCAGCAGTTAGACTTTGTATAGATTTTGTTCCAGTATGTGAGAGTTTATTGCTTTTGAGACAGATTCTGTTGTTTCAAAATGTTTCACCAAACAATCAGCACGACTGAGGCAGAACTGTGAGCGCTGCTGCACATAATTGATGTTTTTAATGGATTATGCAGTTTGGTTCAGCACCAGGTGGGTGGGTGTATAAGCAGTATGCATTAGAGAGACCGAAAGATCATTTAAAAAGTTTCATTTTTCCATAGTTTTGTTGCAAAGCAGACATCATTTTTGAATCATTTAGACAACAACCTCTTCAAACTGCATCATTTTTATCAAAACATCCACTTACTGCAGTCATCTGCTGTGATTTCAGTTCCTTCTCACTTCAATCCGTCTAATATTTCTGACAATATCAGGTTAAATAGGGACTAAATTGTGGCATTAATCAGTGCAATAAAGCTGTTATTTATCTCCAGTGTCAAGTGTACGGAGGGTCAAAGCTGCAGGGCCGTGCTTTACAGTTTCGAGTGTTTCTTCAAACATTGGAAACCACTGAACACTGACCAGTTACATTTACAGTTTACGCTTTTGCCTAGACCGACTGACATCTATCTAAATACTCAACAAAGCGCTGGCTCTGGATCCACCTGGCAGCTCCAAGTGGTTCCAGTTCAGCAGAGGTGACTGATGCTCAGTCACAATTAGTCAATTAGTGTGCCTCGCTGTGCAGCACATTTATACAATACAAAGAAATCCCACAGCTTATAAATGTACTTCTAATATTGTTGTTCACTCCCACATTGTCCATCGAGGACTTTCAGTTTGAGCTGAAAGCCCTGAACGTGAGCTCTGGGGAGGTTTTACTTTCAGCTCTTTCTGTAACCATCACCATGAGGAGACTGCTGAGATAACAACACTGGCAGAAACAAACACCTCCTTTAATAACCGTTACGGATCTTTTTTAAGTCATTAAGACTATTTAGAGAATATAGTATGGAAGTTCAGTGAGGACATTATTCAGTTTAAAATCACTAAACTGAAATAACAAAATAAGCATTTGATTAAAGTTTTAATTGAATTTCTTAAATTTCAATGTTTGAAAAATAATTATTGCTGTTAAAATTATAATGTGCTCCAAACAAGAACCCCATATTATATGTTGGCCAATAAGTAACAACACAACAGCAGTAGAGAAAATATATGTTTGAAATGTTTGTCTACCAGAGAGCACTGACGAGTTTTTAAGTTTTTAATAACCAAATTTAAGGGATTCTTATTGGAAATGCTGATATATTAAAATTGGCCTGAAAAATCCATAATTGGTCTGCTAAATTTGAACGGGTTAGATTTTCTAAAGCCTGAAAACAGAGGAGGGGCAGAGGTAAAAGATTTCTCTCAGACCACTTGAATTACAATATGCTGCACAGTTATTATGGAATTTTTGCCCAATGATGCCAAAAAAATACTGCCTACCCAACCTTTAAGAACAATGCTAACATTAGCTAACATTAGCTGCCATAAGCTACTAGTCCTACCAGACCAAGTAAGACTGTAGCAGTAAAACCCCTGTGTATGTTGAACTGAGCAAGGATGTTTTTTTATTCTTCATGAATTCAACTTTTCATTTTTAAGAGGAAGATTGTGTTTTTTTTCTTCTTTTAAAAGTGACATTATCGCGCTGTAAAGTATATTTTTTATCTTTTATTTTGATAGGGGACAGAAGAGAGGTGACAGGAAATGAGGGGAAAGAGATGAGGAACAAAGGTCCGTGACTGGACTCAAATCAAGAACTTAGCAACTATATTCCAGGAAACCAATTTGGTTTTTTTAAAATTTGCATTTAAAGCGTGGCAGGTTTCTTGAAGACTTGATTTTTGACTTGATTCTGTGAGTACACCATGTCATCCCCAACTGAATTTAACTCCAATAAAATAAATCAGTCCAGAGGTCAATATCGTCACATCTGGACTTCCATACACCAGATGGTTTTTAATTGACATTCATGGGAAATGATCTGGGAAAGTGAACGAACAACTACACAGCAGCTCAACAACTACTTTAACTACCAATCAGCACGTTGCTCTGCACCAGTGGACCTGGTGAAAGGCTGATTGTGCAAAACTGGGGTTACTGTACCAAACACGTCCTGTGTAGAGTCTAAATTAGAAGCAGAGCGTCGTGTGCGCTCACTAAGATGTTATCGAGATACGTTAAGGCCATTATAAAACTCTCTGAAGCCAAAAGAGCTGATTGAACAGTTGGAATTCAGCCGTCATGCATGCAGATTTCTGACGAAGCAGCTTAATTTGTGAAGTCAGGACGATCACCCGGCGTCCCTGCAGAACAATTCCACTGCGTACGGACTCATTCCTCACTTTAATAAAGGCTGAATGACTCATTTGCATGCCTATGTGCACAGACTCAAACACACACTGGGTGACTCATCCACTAACAGTTTTCTTCATACAGCCTCACCCACGAGACTCCCACTGTGATGGACAATAAACCTGATCAAACCTAAATGTCTCCAGCGTAGCCGCAGAGTAACACCAATCTCCACGGCACATAGAAGTGAATTAAGCCAGGGAGCATCCAGGCACGAGAATGGCCGGACGAGTCTTCGTGTTACATTTGAACAGCCTCTGACGCCTGGTTTGCTTGTTTAACGAGAAGGGCGGAGAACAGGGTTTCCTGTTTTAAGGCTGATGTGTTTGATTTGAGAGAAGAAGGCGTGTGAGCTTCAGAAACGTTAATGCAGTAAGCACCGATTTGCTAACATCTAGGTTAAAGGAATACTCCACCGGAAACGTATATGTTTTGAGAATTAAGTATTTGTGTTTGGAGCTGGTTCCCTCCTGCAGGACGGCAGCTGCAGTCAGCTTGGTTTCACAACACTAACAAGAGATTTACATAAAGAAAGACCATGACCAGACCACTACTTCAGCATAATCTCTGTCGTGTGTTGAGTCTGTTGAGTTAAACAGAAACTGTTTCTCCTCAACAGAACTTCCTTCAACACTATTGTCTCCTCACAGCTCTGAAGCTCCAGGAGGAGTCGCCTGTTTGACGATTTAATGGCAAAGCAACAATCGTTTGGGACTTTATGAGCGTGCAGCAGAGAGGTGAACTATTTGATACTTGAAAGATAGATTGTTGTCCTTTTAAAACAAGGCATTTTTTGGACATCTACATATAAACAGCTGCATATTGTTTCACGATGGACGTATGACAGAAGAGCAGATGAGCGTCTCACCAGTCAAGAGGACTGATTCACTCCACATCTCTTCATCACATCGTACAGATAAGCACTGAGATCTCACCACAATACACCTGAAGGACAAAACACACTACCTGCGTAGACGAACAGTGGATTTATTTAATTTGTTCTGTTATTTTCTCAGAGGGGCAACAAAAAGACACCGAGTTTCCAAACTTAAAGGACAAAATAAGAGGAACAAAAAACGGAACTAACATCTGAATCTATCTCAAAGTATTTGGACCATTCGGAGAACAGGTTAAGCAATTGCACTAAAAGAAAAACCAGATAACTGTACTATGTTCAGTGTTACTGTCAAATAAATACCGGCTATATGTTCTGAGTTCGCAGGAGTTCTGGTATTTTTTCTCCTGGAAAAGTATAGGTTAAGCTTTTGTGCATATATCACTGCATAGTGTGCAAAGAAAGAAAGAATTAAAGGAAGACGACTACAACAGGGAAGAGGAAAATAAAGACGGGGAGCAAGCAGCTGATTGAGAGCCATGGGGAGTAAAGAGGAGGAGGTGGAGAACCGTGACAGTGAATGACAAGGAAAGAGGGAGAGTAGATGGAGAGAGACAGGGGCTCCACACAGGGGAGACAAAGATTAATAGCTTATTTCAGCCCATATATTCCCAGTTGTCTTGAGTTGATGGGATAATGGTTGGTATTAGGGGACAGAGTCAATGGCTTTGACCCTTAAAACCCAACACTGGATTCCAATTTCATTCTGAACTATAGTGACTCAGCCCGGCTGCCAGAGGGAGTGAATTACAGGCTGCAGGGCTGGACTGATTGAGCTTGGACCCATTATGCTTTTCCGTATTTTCTGTCATATATATATATATATATATATATATATATATATAACATATATGGGATGTTCATATTAAACGAGGTAAACGTGTATAAAAGTTACCCCTGTGTGCAGACTCATACTAGGTTTCGTGATGAGCTCCTCTCTTCCTCCCCAGCCTTCAGCTTTTCACCTTTAGCACCTCCTCATTACCTGTTTCTCCTCCTTCACTGCCTCCATCTGCTCCTCACTTTGCTTGTCTCTTATTTCTCACACTCACTTTCCTTCACCTTATCCTTTTCCTTTTTCTTTGTCATAACTGTTACAATCAGTGATGGGAATGCCGGCTCTCTTCAGTGAGCCGTCATCATTTGGCTCAGCTCAGCAATAACAGCCGTATTCAGACCAAATCAGGCTCTGCGGTGAAAACGCCGGTCCTCCCGTTCATTTGAGCGTGGGTAGAGCGTTTAGGCTGCAGTGAAAATTTAAAACAGAATCAACTTTTGGAGAAAAGCAACCAATGTCACGCTGCGGTGGCCAGTCACACCCAGATGAAGAAGAACCTCGATTAGCATGTAGCATTCAGCTGTTTACTGAGCAGCAGTGAAGATGGAAGACAGACTGATCGATCAGCGCTGTGATGACCTTTCCAGAGCTGCTGTTCAACCCCGCCACGAGGAAGCACAAAGACATTAATCGCCATGCAGTCGCTTGCTGTTGTATCGCTCTTCAAGTTGGGATTGCTGGTTAGTATTTCTACTTGTGCTACAATCAGCGTGGCCATGTAGTGATACTTTCCACACCGCCGCATTACCCTGCGCTAATCGCCGCAGCACCTGATTTGGTCTGAATGCAGCCTAAGAGCCGGCTCTTTCAGCTCCCAAAGGCTCTTCATTTAGTACGACTTCTGGCTTTTATAATTCAGCCAAATATAGCAACGTTTGACCCATGATCGGCGTGTGTGAAGTACGCGATTTGAGACACAGCTTGTGTAAATGGAATTCTCACCATGCTGGGCTGTTAACGTTATTACCAAAGTGAGATGTTTCTGGATCGTATTTGACAAATACGTTAAAGGATCATCCTGTTATTCTGTCTCGTATTAATTAACAAAAAAAAAAAAGAAAGAAAAAAGAGATCGGCTCTCAGACAGGAGCTAAATTACAGCAGACCTGCTGTTTTTCCCGGTTTCTCCAGTATTTCAAGGCCGTCTCCCAGCACCCTCCCGTTTTGTTGTTTCTCCCAGGAAACTCCCGTAATTTGCACGTCCCTCAAACTTTGTTATGATATAATCATCATACACGGATCCATAATTTTGTATGTTTGTCTGACGTCACCCAAGTTGCCAGATCATCTATGAAACACAATCTACACACTACATACAATTTCAACCCATCTGTCGCTGCAACCTGGCAACCCACAACCCGATTCAAGGTGCGCCGCCAATTTAACGTTAGCTGTTGTCAAAATGTCAGGGCAGGAAAGAAGGAAGAACATTTTGAAACCTAAATGTTGGCAGGTTTGAATTACAATGAAATTACATACAGCTTTTGTACAAGTATGTAGATTTAGGTGTTCCTGATGCTCCTGAAAGCATCATTGGTGTTCGAGAGCTCTCATTGTAAAAACAGACCGAATCCTGTTTTGCAAGTTCACTTCAAGTTCAAGCTTAAATCAGTACAACTAGAGTTAAAGTCCACATAAAGTAAAAGTGAGAGGAAAGAGAAGACGAGGTGTCTGACATGTTGTACAGAACAATGTGGGAACATAATAACAGGAACCTTGTGTTCTTAGTGTTTTTTTACCAACCCACTCTGGTTCTTACGTTTGTCCTCACAGTAATAATGCAGCAGGAATGTAAATGGCTTTTTGCTCTTTGAAGGCTACAAGGACACACTGCGCTTCTCTCTGTGGTTTATTACTGTGAGCTCTCTCTAAACAGTTTGTCCTGAACTTCTGATCCTGTCACACAGTAGAAAGTGTAACTGTAGAGCTGCAGTGCTCAGATTCTTTAAACACCAACAGCAAATGTTGATTTATTAGAGGCGACGATAAACAACATTGTTTTAATTTATTAAACACAGTTGATTGAATGGCTGCTAATGATATAAAAAGTGCATTCATGCAGCGAAGATAACAGATAAGAAACATCAAGGCTCTTAATGATGAAATGAATCAGATAACTGCATGAAGAGAGAAATCAACAAGGGACTTGTGACTGAAAGTGGCAGGTTGTTTGTTTTATTCGCACAAAGATGAATCTGACGGACTGAAGCTCAGCTGTTCCACATTTTAACAACTGATGTTGGTTTTCACACCCAGCTACGAGCGGCCGTCTCATCTCAGCAGCTCAGTGTAATGCTGATTACTAAACAAATCTGTATATACAAATCTGTAAATAAAAAGAAAATGTATTTGTTGTTTGTCAGATCAATATAAAAAGACTTCTTCAGCAGATGGAGTTTGCTTAATTGTCATGGAGATGGCTCACGACCAACATTTCCATACTTCCACACCAGAATACGAGATACTTTTAAACTCTTCTTGTTTTGTTGATTTTCTAAGAGAATTGTTCTTGAAAATTGGAGTAAATGTCGTGTGTGTACATGTCGGCTCAACTTTTATCTGATTGGCCACCACCACCTCAAACTTCATGCTACATTAGAAGAATTTAACAGAGGTTGTTTTAGGCTTTTTGAACAAATAACCAATGCAAAGCGTTTTTCTATAGAGGACGTGTTGTCGTCCATGCCTCCAGAGCAACACGTATATTTTGCTGGACAGCTTTGTCACTTGAACATAAATATGCGGTTTGGGGGCAGTTGCTGAAATTGTTCTTCTTCTCAAGAAATCCCCTAAATTCTTGCTGCCTTGGATTCCTCGCACTTTTTATCAGTGCACTGTGACAGATTATTTGTTTGGCTAACATTAACTGATAAAAGGACATCATTTAAAATCCATGTCCTCTAGTATTCTGGCAACTACGCTGCAGCCCAAGTGAAACGTTGGGGATCAAGTGGCTAATTCAAGGACACTCTGACTAACAGACAGGACAACATTCCTGCTGCTTTCTGACACTCATTTCTCCAGATTTCCACTGTTTGAAGGATGCCTTAATGAGAACATGAACACATCATGGAGGACACTGTGACAGTTGGATGTCCCCGCACTCAGCTGCCACTCGTCGACACGAATTTGTCTCCCAGAGAGAGCTGAACAGAGAGAGTCTGCCAAAGAAACAATGTGTCTGCCAATCTATAATCATTCTGTGGTGACACACACACCAACACACACACACACACACACACCCACACACACACACACCCACACACACACACACACACACACACACACACAGTCCTGAATAAATGTGTCTGTCAGTGTAAAATCTGCTAGAATGCTCAGTTGCATTCTTTGACACATACAACACATTGTATGAAGATCAATTGGAAAATGTCCTCACTCTCCAGGTCTCAAATTGGTCCTCACAAAGACAGAAGTACAGGAGCATAAACACAAAAACCAAACCAAACAATTGGCCAGGCTTTGGCAGTGGTTCAAGACAAACGGCTCTCAGAATCATTGAACAGTGAAACAACAGGAAACAACAATAATAACGTCGGTTGGCTGACTGACCCACAGCCAGGTCCAAGTCCTGAGTCAATCCCTGAAATAAACAAATACAGTAAAAACTTGCAAACTAAAAAGTCGCGAGAACAAAACAAAAGTCAGCGGGACCAGAAATAAAAAGTGAAACGAGTCAAATCATTAAAACACAACGAGTAGAATAACGAGATGAAGCTCGTGCTGTTAATGAGACGCCTGGTTTCGATGCTCGGCTCGCTGCCATGGCAAACAAGAAACATGTCACTGCTGGTGTTAATCTGTCGGTGTCTGATTACTGCTGGGATCTTCAGATCTCCTCTGTCAGTGGGAAACCTTTAATTGCTCTGTTAAAGTGGGAGGAAGTGTAATCATTCAGCCAAGAACCTGATGTCACACACTCAGTTTTATTGGTTAAATCTGAGCTGTTGTGTTTTCTGATTCTTGCAAAAGTCGTAAGTTGTGTGTAAGGTTGCAGTCCTCCTGTCTGGACTAAGATTATTTTGTGTTTGTGCTCATGCAGGTCATCTGCTGGTCCTGGTCCTGGAGTGTGGCCTGCGTCCTGGAGAAAAACCAAATGTGGAGCAGCCAGACAGAAACAACAGACCAGAGATTATAAATATGGTGTCAAATATTTCCACTGCCTCCGGGAGACACTTCCTTTATCCCACCGGCCCTCTGATGCCTGCAGCAGTAAATACATGCTGTCCCAAATACACCCTTTTTCCCAGATAAGAGACTGTTATTTAAAGGGCACTGTCGTCAACCTGATAAAGAAGCTGAAAAGAAAACACATTATACACATCGCAGGAGTCAACAAGAGTCTGGCCTTTAACTCAACACATGCTGAGGCAGCGGACACAAAGAAGCATGGTGGACACACAGGTACTAAACCTATTATTATTATTATTATTATTAGTTTAGTTGTAAGGGACAAATACAGAGAAACTTATAGGAACAGACGTTTCACAGGAACGAGGTGAGAGGTGCTGTCCGTGGTGCTGAAACAGCTTGTGCAGTTTACATTCCTGCTGACCACAGGCCAAAGAACAGCAGAAGGTTTTCAGACTGATTTCAGTTCATGCAGCTCAACATGTATCAGCAGAGATAAACTGATCACAGAGAACATGTAGTCACTGTAGTTTTTTTTTGTCTAACTTTTGTTATTGTTTTTCTTTATTAGTGCCTCCAGGTGATAGAAGATAACGCATATTTGTTTGAGTCTTTGTGTTTAGGTGTGACTACAGGTCTCAGGTGTTTCAGGTGAGCACTTGAACGCGCCAACGAAGAAGAGTGTTGAGTCCTCGCGCTGAGCAACTTTGACAAATAAATATAAAAATTAAAGTGATAGAAAACAGTGGCAGGCAGCTGTTTCCATCAAACAAGCTGTGATAAACAGCACCAAACACTTTAATGGAGACCAAACCAGAGCTAATATTTGGGTTACATTCACCAGGTGGACACAAACCAATGGGATAAAACAGTAACACACAACAGTGTTGTGTTTAGAGCTGCCGTCAAATAAACTAATGTAGCTCTAAATCATTTCGAACACTCCTGCTGCACCCCGCTAATCTGCTAAACAAACGTCTTCTTTCTAGAGACGTGTTGCAGCTCTTAACATTAACATTTCTAGTAATATTATTTTAGCAAAATGGGATCGAGAAACTATTTCACCGCGAGTCACAGCTGAGCAAACAAACCAATCAGAGTTAGTTTTTGACCGCAGGGCTGAACGGCAGGCTGCTGAGGTTTCACTGAGGCACGCTGACTGAACGGATGTTTGAAATCCAAACTGATCCATAATGGTAAAATGGATTTATCTAATGGTGCAGTGAAATTTAGGTCACACAGCCATCAGTTTCACTGCTGTCTCTCTCTTCCATCACCGCTCATCATATTAAAACAAACGGATGGTTGAAACTTTAGATGAAACATTAAATGAGTTGTCAGTGTAGAGTAGTAGAATAAATGGAGGATAGAAGCAGGACCCGGAGCTGATCCAGTATAAATAAATCCATGATAAATGCATGATGGAAGCTTGACCACACCAGCACCTGTCCCCCGCAGCTGTGGTCTGAATCCAGGACTGCATGCTGGTTTCCATGTTTTAGCCTTCAGCTGTCATCCATCTGTTTCCTGCTATCCATCACCGCGCTGGACCACGTAACGCCCGTCTCCCCCGGCTGCACATGGAGGCCACATCTGTCCGATCGGGTTAGGGTCAGTTTCATTGATACGTGCCTGATTTGTACTCTGTGACCTTGACATCTCTCCGCAGTCTGCTGGAGCTTCTGCTGTAATGAACGCTATAAAATGGGACCAGGATCAATAGATACCAGCTCCAAAAAGTGGATTTAGTGTTAAGTTATTCTTTAAACTCAAACAGAAATATAAAATAAAATACAGATGCACCAATTAGATAAAGTGTTTCAGTTCAGTTTCAGTTTTCAGTTTATTCACAAAACAGATAAAATACAAACGCAATCATACAAGACATAATAAGGACATGTGAAATGCTTGAGAATAGGGGCTCAGACACTCTGCAGATAGTATTTAAAATATGTTTTCTAACACATTTTCTAAAATGTAACCTTAATCTACCCTAACCTAAAAAACTACTAAATGCTCCCAAGACATTTATTCCATCAGTCTAAACAAATATCAAATCAAAAATAATGGTACAATTTAAATGGATTTCAGAGTAGAATCATTAGTCCAGCTGTTTAGGGTATTCACACTTTAACATATTTTAGTAGTGACTGCTGCCTTAAGTGCTTTCTGAAAACAGACACAGATGGTGACAGTTTTATGTTGTTATCAGTCTCATTCCACACCAGGCTCGTACATTTAAGTTTATAGATGTTTTTTCCAGTCTTATATGTATGCGAGGGAAAGTAAATCGGAATAAAGTCACAAAGTCTGTCCTGGAGCTTATATACAGCATTGTTAGCTTCAGAAGACTGTAGCTGTAGAAAAGAGAGTCAGTGGGAGGATTTACCTTGGACCATGATATGGCACGTATGACGTAAGTGCAACGAGTGTTACATATTTGGGCATCATTTCATTATATACAGTAAAGCAGACTCAGTGAATAAAATATGTCTAAAAGATGCATAAGGGAACCTTACTGCAGTGCTGTGAGTTTCCTCAGGCGAGTGTTTTTCTGCTGGTGTGAGTCTGTCAGATTTGAGGCCTAACAACTGTCCCCCCAGGCTCAGCTCGGTGGGAGACTTGTCAGTCAGTCCCACGCTGAGAAGCCAAGAAAACATCAATAATTCGTCACCACACACACACACACACACACACACATGTTGACACAGAAATGTGGGGAAACACACATGTCTGCAGTCACACACTCTTCATCTACTAACATCAGTCAGTACACACTGAACTGTGTCCTTCAGCAGTTTAGCACTCGACCTCTGTGCTAGAAGACTGACTGGATGAGAGGAAATGTAAACGACATGTGATTATATATATTCTGTCACTGTTCTCACTGTTCTCACTGTTCTCACTGGGCTAACTGTTCTCACTGTTCTCACTGTTCTCACTGGGCTAACTGTTCTCACTGTTCTCACTGTTGTCACTGTTGTCACTGTTCTCACTGTTCTCACTGTTCTCACTGGGCTAACTGTTCTCACTGTTCTCACTGGGCTAACTGTTCTCACTGTTCTCACTGTTCTCACTGGGCTAACTGTTCTCACTGTTCTCACTGGGCTAACTGTTCTCACTGTTCTCACTGTTCTCACTGGGCTAACTGTTCTCACTGTTCTCACTGTTCTCACTGGGCTAACTGTTCTCACTGTTGTCACTGTTGTCACTGTTCTCACTGTTCTCACTGTTCTCACTGTTCTCACTGGGCTAACTGTTCTCACTGTTGTCACTGTTGTCACTGTTCTCACTGTTCTCACTGTTCTCACTGGGCTAACTGTTCTCACTGTTCTCACTGGGCTAACTGTTCTCACTGTTCTCACTGTTCTCACTGGGCTAACTGTTCTCACTGTTCTCACTGGGCTAACTGTTCTCACTGTTCTCACTGTTCTCACTGGGCTAACTGTTCTCACTGTTCTCACTGTTCTCACTGGGCTAACTGTTCTCACTGTTGTCACTGTTGTCACTGTTCTCACTGTTCTCACTGTTCGCACTGGGCTAACTGTTCTCACTGTTCTCACTGTTCTCACTGGGCTAACTGTTGTCACTGGGCTAACTGTTCTCACTGTTCTCACTGGGCTAACTGTGTGTGCGGAGATGACGGTTGTTATCTGTATTTCTGATTAAGGAGGATCTTGAAGGATGAAAACTGGTTCTTTCCAGTACTTGCAGACACAGAGTAACCTCAACCTGGGCTGATCAAGTTTTTATTCATCAAATTGAAGTTTGACCAGAAGTACAAGTTTTCTTTCATCACCCTACAAGAGCAGTGTGTGTGTGTGTGTGTGTGTGTGTGTGTGTGTGTGTGTGTGTGTGTGTGTGTTCAGCTTGCCCACTGACCTGTTTTGGCGGTTATAGATCTCTCTCGCTGCCCAGAGCGTCGTGCTGTATATGTATTTAATTTCAAGTTAAGATCAGTCAAA